>CM075989.1:24421396-24710023 GCA_038087875.1 Malacoraja senta | reverse complement strand
CGTGGGTTTAGTCAAGGTAGGTCCTAGTAGGTCTTAATGCTTATTTGTCAATAAGTTAGTCGAAGTCAATCGAAGTTAATCGAAGGTAGTCGAAGGTATAGCTCGTTGAGAAAAAAAAGGTAAGTAAACCGACCGGTAATGTTAAATGCCTGCTAAACTTTATTAAACATTGTCTGGCTTCTTAAAAGTGTCTCCACTCCTTCTCCCCCCCTTCTCTCGCCCTCTCTCCCCTTCTCTCCCCCCCCCCCCCCCACTCCGCGCTCTCTAAAGGACTTACCAAACTGTGCCAGCCGTCTTTTACCTTCCTGTTCATCACGGGTGTGAATTTCAGACAGCGCTCCCCCACTTTCCCTGGCCCCCGCCTTTGCGATGTGTGTGTGTGTGTGTGTGTGTGTGTGTGTGTGTGTGTGTGTGTGTGTGTGTGTGTGTGTGTGTGTGTGTGTGTGTGTGTGTGTGTGTGTGTGCAGACGGTCGATCCAGCTTGAGGAAAGGTCGCTGAAAGGTCGCGTCAGTGTGACAGGCCCTTTACACTTCCTTATCTCTGTGTCTCCCTCTCCCCTGACTCTCAGTCTGAAGAAGGGTCTCGACCTGAAACATCACCCATTCCTTCTATCCAGAGACCCTGTCCCACTGAGTTACTCCAGCATTTCGTGTCTATCTTTAGTGTAAACCGGCATCTACAGTTCCTTGCCACATATGAAAGGATGGCAAGGTCTGGACATTGACATTTTCACAAGTTCATGTCTTAGGAGCAGAATTAGGCCATTCGACCCATCAAGTCTACTCCGCCATTCAATCATGGCTGATCTATCTTTCCCACTCAACCCCATTCTCCTGCCTTCACCCCATCACTCCAGACACCCATACTAATCAAGAATTTATCAATCTTCCGTTTAAAATATCCATTGACTTGGCCTCCACCGCCATCTGTGGCAATGAATTTCACAGCTCCACCACCCTCTGACTAAAGACATTCCTTCTCATCTCCTTTCTAAAGGTACGTCCTATTATTCCGAGGAATAATATTTTCAAGGAGCCTGAAAGCATAAATTTAATTGACTGCAGAATTCAGCCAAGGAACTTGATAAAAAGGAAATATGCAAATTAGTTCATTTACTTTATCCATTCTGATATTTTTAATCACTGTGCAAAACCATTGCCCCTGAACACAGGGACAGCGTGGTTACTTAGCTGAATGCAGAGCGACAGCATTAGAAATATATCACATAGCTTATGTTGTTTATAGTAAAACGCTGTGGTAAGAGCCTCCTGCCCAGAGTAGGTCAATCGAGGACCAGAGGACATAGGTTTAAGGTAAAGGGGAAAAGATTTAATAGGAATCGTCGGGGTAACTATTTCACACAGAGGGTGGTGGGTGTATGGAACGAGCTGCCAGAGGAGGTAGTTGAGGCTGGGACTATCCCAAAGTTTAAGAAACAGTTAGATAGGTACATGGATAGGACAGATTTGGAGGGTTATGGACCAAGCACAGGCAGGTGGGACTAGTGTAGCTGGGACATTGTTGGCTGGCGGGGCAGGTTGGGCCGAAGGGTCTGTGACCACACTGTATCACTCTATCACTCTATGACAGTGTGTTGGCTTCTAAGAAGAAACACTTCAAATGCTGTGAGATAGAAGGCCTTAGGTAGAATGCTGGACAATGAGATCAGGATGGATTAGATACTTGATGGCCAACAGTGACATGGTCAGCTGAAGGATCTGCTTCCACGCTGGACAAACGAGGACCTGCAAATGAGAGGCAGGTTAATGCACCAAAAGACACAGAGTGCTGGAGTAACTCAGCGGGTCAGGCAGCATCTGTGGAGAACATGGATAGGTGACGTTTTGGGTCAAGATCCTTCTTCAGGCTGTTTGAAGAAGGGTCCTGACCCAAAATGTCACCTATCCATGTTCTCCACAGATGCTGCCTGACCAGCTGAGTTACTCCAGCACTCTGTAAAACGTCACCTATCCATGTTCCGGCAGCATCTATGGAGCGAAGGAAATAGGCAACGTTTCGGCCCGAAACCCTTCCGGGTTTCGGCCCGAAACGTTGCCTATTTCCTTCAGGGTTTCGGCCCGAAAGGTTGCCCATTTCCTTCGCTCCACAGATGCTGCCTGACCCGCTGAGTTACTCCAGCACTCTGTGAAACGTCACCTATCCACGTTCTCCACAGATGCTGCCTGACCTGTTGAGCAACTCTGGCATTTGTACACTTGAACAAATGTATATCAACACAGTGAACTGTTGCTTACAGTGAGGAGCGATCACCTGCACAGCTTGGGTCCATGAGATTGTATTTGGGGCTATCAGTCTGAGGCAGCGCCTGTAGTAGAAGCACATATTAAATGTAGCGCCTTCCAAGCAAGGTCACTTGTTTCATATTTTTGATAAAAAATTCCTTTCAGCATCTCTGGTTGATATACCAAATTTATGTTTCAACATTTACATTTCATTTCTAAAAGGAATTGCGCAGAGCAAACCTGAAGAATCTTTCAATGCCACAGCCATCAATGGGTCAATAGGGGATTTGTCCACGTTCTAAAATTGAATGACGATTTTCTTACATTTCTGACAAGAGTGAGTGACCTTTAACTGAAGAAGGGTCTCGACCCGAAACGTCGCCTATTTCCTTCGCTCCATAGATGCTGCCTCACCGGCTGAGTTTCTCCAGCATTTTTGTCGACCTTTAACGAAAGATGTAATTTTAACATTTGCCGCAACATGAAACATTACTGGGAAGTGTTCTCGTCGTCACAATTAATCATCTTTATTTCCACATGTAAATCAACTCACAAAACCATGAGAGGGTTCAATCTCTCAAAGATTTATATCAGAAATTATCACTAAGTGTTCAGCAGCACCAAAATTGAAAATCCCGTGGATTGGTAAAAGACATAATGTGGGGGCAGTGACAGACAGAACACAGCAGGGCTTGCTGACGAAGCGAGGTAATGATCTAAAATATTATGTTTGCACCTCCGAGTGTTTTCCAAATTCTGATCCCTTGTCCAGTTTGTCCAATTAATAAGTCGGTGTAATTTGTATCTGAGCTGGTGCTGTTTGTTCACTTGCTGTGAACATCTGAGATATATGGCTTGGCCTGACTAAATCATTTTCAATCTGTAGTGACTTCCTGTTTTAAAATTCTAATTAGGAACCTTTCGCTGTACATTTATTAGCCTCACTCTGCTTAAAAGCTCTGCTTTGGAAGGTAGCTCATGCAGAAATGAGCTGATTGTAGCTGGGACTGTAATGGTATCGATCAGCCTGGACTGAGGTGACTGACATGGAACCTGGCGCTGGCTGGCCTTCCATGGGTGTTCAGTGGTTGCAGATAAATAACTACGAGAATGGTTTGCTGCTGATCATTCAAACTATTATCAACAGACCTAAATATTCTTTGAGGTGGACGGAAATGTTAGTTTAGTTTAGAGATACAGCGCGGAAACAGGCCCTTCGGCCCACCGGGTTCGCACCGACCAGTGATCCGAACACACTAACACTATCCTACACACACTAGGGACAAATTACACTTATACCAAGCCAATTAACCTACAAACTTGTACGTCTTTGGGGTGTGGGAGGAAACCGAACTCCAAGAAAACCTATGCAGGTCACAAACTCCGTACAGACTGCACCCGTCGTCAAGATCGGACTGGGGTCTCTGGCACTGTAAGGCAGCAACTCTACCGCTATGCCACTGTGCTGCCCAAATGATCACAGGTATTACCCTGAAGATATTCCAGAATGTTCTCCCCAGTGTCCTCGCCAACATCTGGTTTTCTAGCGATGGATTAAACGGATGATCTGATCATTACATACCCGCAATAGTCTGTCCACCCATGTCCCGTGCACCCGCCAGGCTTGTTCAAACTGATTGTCTCCGTTCACAGTTATGCAAAACCTTGATTTTTAAACTATCATTCTGGTTCAAAAAAGTTTCAATGCTTTAAAATAGGTGTAATAGTTTTTATGCCTAATCTGGACTGCCAATTGTTCTGCTTCGTTGATGTTCTGGTATAGTCACAGAGCTATATAGCATGGAAATAGGTCCTTCGGCCCAACTAGCCCATGCCGACTAAAATGTTCCATCTCCATTCGTTCCACCTGCCCGCATTTGGCCGATATTCCTCTAAACCTTCCCTCTCCATTCCGTCAAACAAATTTCCACCATCACCCAATTCTTCCTTCCATGTTGACCTGATAAAACACTGGTATTTTTCTCTTTGTACTGTTGTACACATATAACTTGATCATACTCATTCATGTACAGTGTGATTTGACAGGTGACCACACCATCCTTTCTTGGTACACAATAATAAACCAATGCAAATACCAACAGGGGAATGATCTAATACCTCTTTCCAGTTCAAGGATGAAACAAGGACATGATATTACTGTGGCAATGTAAGTATCGATTTAGCACAATGGATGTAGAGCCAAACATGTATTGATTGTATGCTATTTCCTGTGTATAATTTTATGATTAAAGTATATTATTGAGATTTTAAAATATCATTCTAGTGTGCTTATGCAAGCATTCCGCCCCATTCACAGCCGCCTCTGTCATTCATTTCCAAACTTGAATCCCCCCAGAACTCTGAGCTCCTCCAATTCTGATCTTTGGATCATCACTGACTTTAATTGCTGCACCATCGGTGGTCAAGGCTGTAAACTCCTGAATTCCCCTCTCCACCTCTTTGCTTCTCTCTCCATGTGACAGTGCCTCAAAGCTTTGCTCTTTGGCAAATCGTTGCTGACCTCTCCCTGTTTTGAGAGGTGGAGGACAATCCCCCCCATGTTTTGTAATCCGGACTTTGAAATCCAGTGAAAAACAAATCCATTAAATATCTCCGCTTTCCATGAGACAGTGAGGGTGGGACTGATGGTCGAGGGCGCTGATTGGATGAGCGACAGATGTCGGTCAGCAGGCAATGGGTGGGGGGGGACACATGATGATTCAGCGCGATGATTGGAGGAGGGAGACGGCCTGGTGGAGCAAAGATCATAGATCGGAGCTTGAATCGGCCGGTTCGCGACCCAGCGCGGCTTAAAAATCGGCCACGGATCTTCCATCACCCCATGGTCAAATTGCTGCATCGAGGCAACCGATGTTGAAGCCCCCGCCGGGCGATGAAAGGCCCCACGAACAGGCCGATTGAAGCCCCACGATTCCGGGCGGAAGAAGCTGCTGTTGCTGGAGTTCGGAATCGGTCACCAACCAGGTCAGCTCCCGATGTTACCGTCCACAGGGGCCACGGCCCAAGCCTCGCGTGTGTGTGTGCAAGCATCAAAAAACTATGTCCCCCCCCATGTTTTGATAGCGATTTCCGCCCTGTCTCCAAGCCATAAATAGGTGCAACATCACCCCATTTCTCTCAGCTTCAGCACAGCAGCTAGATTGGAAATCCAAGCAGCTTGATGAGTAGGCGGGTGACACTACGATACGGAAAGCCCACAACTGTTCCACGACAGAGGGAAACTGAAAGTCAGATGTTTTATCGTCATATGTCCCGAAAAACAATGAAATTCTCACTTGCAGAGGCACAAAAGATATGTACTCTGTAAACACCACAATGAACAACAAAATATATACATACACACACATACACAAATACACACACACACATATACATATATGTGTATACACACACACACACACACATATATATATATATATTCACACGTGTGTGTTTGTGTGTGTGTATACACATATGTATTACCCTGCAAATATTGGCAACCCCAGTTTACATTGGATAGTGTCACCTATCCATGTTCTCCATAGATGCTGCCTGACCCGCTGAGTTACTCCAGCACTCTGGATCTTTTCCCTTTCTCGATGGTTCACTGAGGCCCAGAGACGATTGCAAAGCGTATAGGGGATGGTTGGGGGCAAGGGTGAAGGCTTCCGTCCATTGGAGCACAGCAGCCTTGTGCTGCCAATTGTCATTACAGCCCATCAGACTACAACTGACTTCAGCACCAACACATGTTGACTCAGAACCAGTACAGCCTCGTCCTCTGGAATTCTGCTGCAACTTAATGTTTTCAGATTTATAACTCAGAAGAATATTTCAAGTTTGATTCAGCATTTCAACAGAATGTTACAGCCCTGCCAGTCTGCAAATACTATCACAGTATTGTCTCTGTATTCACAGTGATCTGTAACTCATTGTATGACCTCATTTCTGAAAGCACTAGCTAGTCTTTGAGAGTGGGGGATGCATGTACAGATATAACATATATCTGCATAGCATCAACATAATTGTATAAGGGGTAAGAGCGTTGTAAAAACAAGCCTGAAGGCGTTGTGTCTCAATGCAAGGAGCATTCGTAATAAGGTGGATGAGTTGAACGTGCAGATAGCTATTAATAATTATGATATAGTTGGGATCACGGAGACATGGCTCCAGGGTGACCAAGGCTGGGAGCTGAACATCCAGGGATATTCAATATTCAGGAGGGATAGAGAGAAAGGAAAAGGAGGTGGGGTAGCGTTGCTGGTTAGAGAGGAGATTAACGCAATGGAAAGGAAGGATATTAGCTTGGAGGATGTGGAATCGGTATGGGTAGAGCTCCGAAACACTAAGGGGCAGAAAACGCTAGTGGGTGTTGTGTACAGGCCACCTAACAGTAGTAGTGGAGTTGGGGATGGCATCAAACACGAAATTAGAAATACATGCAACAAAGGTAAAACAGTTATAATGGGTGACTTCAATCTTCATATAGATTGGGTGAATCAAATTGGCAGGGGTGCTGAGGAAGAGGATTTCTTGGAATGTATGCGGGATAGTTCTCTAAACCAACATGTAGAGGAACCAACGATTCTAGACTGGGTATTGAGTAATGAGGAAGGGTTAGTTAGCAGTCTTGTTGTGCGTGGCCCCTTGGGCAAGAGTGACCATAATATGGTTGAGTTCTTCATTAGGATGGAGAGTGACATTGTTAATTCAGAAACAAGGGTTCTGAACTAAAAGAAAGGTAACTTTGAGGGTATGAAACGTGAATTGGCCAAGATTGACTGGCAATTGATTCTTAAAGGGTTGACGGTGGATATGCAATGGAAGGCATTTAAAGACTGCATGGATGAACTACAAAAATTGTTCATCCCAGTTTGGCAAAAGAATAAATCAGGGAAGGTAGTGCATCCGTGGATAACAAGGGAAATCAGGGATAGTATCAAAACAAAGATGAAGCGTACAAATTAGCCAGAAAAAGCAGCCTACCAGAGGACTGGGAGAAATTCAGAGTCCAGCAGAGGAGGACAAAGGGCTTAATTAAGAAAGGGAAAATAGATTATGAAAGAAAACTGGCAGGGAACATAAAAACTGACTGCAAAAGTTTTTATAGATATGTGAAGAGAAAGAGATTAGTTAAAACAAATGTAGGTCCCATGCAGTCAGAAACCGGTGAATTGATCATGGGGAACAAGGACATGGCAGACCAATTGAATAACTACTTTGGTTCTGTCTTCACTAAGGAAGACATAAATAATCTGCCGGAAATAGCAGGGGACCGCCGGTCAAATGAGATAGAGGTACTGAGTGAAATCCAGGTTAGCCGGGAAGTGGTGTTAGGTAAATTGAATGGATTAAAGGCCGATAAATCCCCAGGGCCAGATAGGCTGCATCCCAGAGTACTTAAGGAAGTAGCCCCAGAAATAGTGGATGCATTAGTGATAATTTTTCAAAACTCCTTAGATTCTGGAGTAGTTCCTGAGGATTGGAGGGTAGCTAATGTAACCCCCCTTTTTAAAAAGGGAGGGAGAGAGAAAACGGGGAATTACAGACCAGTTAGTCTAACATCGGTAGTGGGGAAACTGCTAGAGTCAGTTATTAAAGATGGGATAGCAGCACATTTGGAAAGTGGTGAAATCATTGGACAAAGTCATCATGGATTTACGAAAGGTAAATCATGTCTGACGAATCTTATAGAATTTTTCGAGGATGTAACTAGTAGAGTGGATAAGGGAGAACAAGTGGATGTGTTATATCTGCACTTTCAGAAGGCTTTCGACAAGGTCCCACATAAGAGATTAGTATACAAACTTAAAGCACACGGTATTGGGGGTTCAGTATTGATGTGGATAGAGAACTGGCTGGCAAACAGGAAGCAAAGAGTAGGAGTAAACGGGACCTTTTCAGAATGGCAGGCAGTGACTTGTGGGGTACCGCAAGGCTCAGTGCTGGGACCCCAGCTATTTACAATATATATTAATGATTTGGACGAGGGAATTGAATGCAACATCTCCAAGTTTGCGGATGACACAAAGCTGGGGGGCAGTGTTAGCTGTGAGGAGGATGCTAGGAGGCTGCAAGGTGACTTGGATAGGCTGGGTGAGTGGGCAAATGCATGGCAGATGCAGTATAATGTGGATAAATGTGAGGTTATCCACTTCGGTGGATAACCTCACATTTGGTGGCAAAAACAGGAAAGTAGACTATTATCTAAATGGTGGCCGATTAGGAAAAGGGGAGATGCAACGAGACCTGGGTGTCATGGTACACCAGTCATTGAAAGTAGGCATGCAGGTGCAGCAGGCAGTGAAGAAAGCGAATGGTATGTTAGCATTCGTAGCAAAAGGATTTGAGTATAGGAGCAGGGAGGTTCTACTGCAGTTGTACAGGGTCTTGGTGAGACCACACCTGGAGTATTGCGTACAGTTTTGGTCTCCAAATCTGAGGAAAGACATTCTTGCCATAGAGGGAGTACAGAGAAGGTTCACCAGATTGATTCCTGGTATGTCAGGACTTTCATATGAAGAAAGACTGGATAGACTGGGCTTGTACTCGCTAGAATTTAGAAGATTGAGGGGGGATCTTATAGAAACTTACAAAATTCTTAAGGGGTTGGACAGGCTAGATGCAGGAAGATTGTTCACAATGTTGGGGAAGTCCAGGACAAGGGGTCACAGTTTAAGGATTAAGGGGAAATCCTTTAGGACCGAGATGAGAAAAACATTTTTCACACAGAGAGTGGTGAATCTCTGGAACTCTCTGCCCCAGAAGGTAGTTGAGGCCAGTTCATTGGCTATATTTAAGAGGGAGTTAGATGTGGCCCTTGTGGCTAAGGGGATCAGGGGGTATGGAGAGAAGGCAGGTACAGGATACTGAGTTGGATGATCAGCCATGATCATATTGAATGGCGGTGCTGGCTCGAAGGGCCGAATGGCCTACTCCTGCACCTATTTTCTATGTTTCTATGTTTCTATATACAGTAAGTGCCACACTTTATTCACTGGAGACATCTCATTATTTACGGTCAGCCAGTCTCCACTGCTAAATGGCCTTTGCTGTTTGTAAATGGGGATGAGTTTCTGCAATGGCCATGTAATATTCTTCATGTGTAGGTAAGAACTGCAGATGCTGGTTTAAATCAAAGATAGACACAAAATGCTGGAGTAACTCAGCGGGACAGGCAGCATCTCTGGAGAGAAGGAATGGGTAACGTTTCGGGTCGAGACCCTTCCTTGCAATATTCTTCAGTTTTGCTTATTTAATATTGCCAAGATTTCTTGAGCAGGGAGGCGTTTCCATTACATTAGTTTAGTTTATTGTCACGTGTTAAATGTACAGTGAAAAGCTTTTGTTGCTTGCTAGCATTTGTAGAAATGTGTTGTGAATTCCTTGCTAAAACGTTATCAGAATCTGTTGACCGATCTTTATTCTTTCAAGACTTTTCTGACACTTCAAACATTAGGGTTTGACACAATTATATCATTTCACCATCAGGTATAAATTAGATGCCTTTTCTAGTAGGAGCCACATATTAACAAATATAACTGGCAAAATTACAATCCACAGAACAGAGACAATGTCAGGATGTATAAAAAATACATTTACAACCAGTGAGGTATCATCATTGTGGACGTTTAATTTTGAGATCAGTCGGTCATGGAACTTTACCAAGTGGTGGCTAACATCCATGCTGACCACATCAAAGGCACCACCTCTCATTGATTCCCCAGTTTTCTCCAGTAGTCACTATGGTTATACAACGAGCAATTTTTTGCATATCACGTTTCGGAGGCAGCAATGTGATAATGACCTGATAATCTGTTTTGGATGTGGTGGGTGATAGATGCATTTTGACCATAGAAACATAGACAATAGGTGCAGGAGTAGGCCATTCGGCACTTTGAGCCAGCACCGCCATTCAATATGATCATGGCTGATCATCCAGAATCAGTACCCCGCTCCTGCCTTCTACCCATATCCCTTGATTCCGTTAGCCCTAAGAGCTAAATATAACTCTCCCTTGGAAACATCCAGTGAATTAGCCTCCACTGCCTTCTGTGGCAGAGAATTCCACAGATTCACAACTCTCTGGGTGAAAAAGATTTTCCTCATCTCAGTCCTAAATAGCCCACCCCTTATTCTTAAACTGTGACTCCTGGTTCTGGAGTCCCCCAACATGGGGAACATGTTTCCTGCATCTAGCCTGTCCAATCCCTTAAGAATTCTATATATTTCTATAAGATGCCCTCTCATCCTGATAAATTCCAGTGAATATAAGCCCAGTCGACCCATTCTTTAGGACCAGGATATCTGGGAAAAATGTTCTGCTCGTCAAAGTATTGTCCTGGGCTCTGTAATATTCACCCCAAAACCCTGAGATAAGCAGATCTCCAAAAGGCCACACCTCATTCAGTTCTGTGTGTGACATGTACTCACAGCGCCAGACACCCGGGTTCCATCCTGACCTCGGGTACTGTCTGTACGGAGTTTGTACAGTACCCCAGTGACAGTGTGGGTTTTCTCCGGGTGTTCTGGTTTCCTCCCACATTCCAAAGACATGCAGGTTTGTAGGTTAATTGGCTTCTGCAAATTGTCCCTCGTGTGTAGGGTAGAACTAGTGTAAGGGTGAATGTTGGTCGGCGCGAACTCAGTGGGCCGAAGGGCCTGCTTCCATGCTGTATGGGGAGAAGGCAGGAGAATGGGGATAGTTAGAGATAGATTAGCCATGATTGAATGGCGGAATAGATTCGATGGGCCGAATGGCCTAATTCTACTCCTATTCCTTATGACCTTATGCACATAAGGCCGTTTTCTCTGGACTCAGGACAAGAATGCGCTCAGCAAGCTATCTGTCCCCCAATTACAGAGAACACTAACATGGACGACTCAGGCACTAACTGTGTGAGGATTCCCAGTGCTTCACAGATCACACATCCCACCTCACAATTACAGCAGAGACATTATTATTTACATATTTTTGGGGGGGATGATTGCTATTTTTATTCTGGAGTTGAATCTAACCCAGATTTTTATTGTGATTGGTTTTCAATTGCAAAAGGTAAACAAAAGAAAAAGATTTTGCACGAAGGCAAAATATTAATATCTTTTTCTCAGCCTCACCCATAAACACTTTGAGGGTTTATCATTCTGTTTTTAAAGCCACACTTTAACACAAGATATATGGAACTGAAAAGCTAACTTGTAACATTGGATTGCATCTCATTCCCATAATCTCTGTAAATGTAATTGAGTCTATTTCAATAGCCAGGGAAACCATAATGGCTCCATTCAAAACAGTCAAACTGCCAACAAGTAACATAGCAGACTGCTCTTCACAAATAACAATACTTCCTTTGTGTGATAACTGATGCATACTGCAGTTGCAGCACAAGAGGTAAATGAAGTGTGCAGGAAGGAACTGCAGATGCTGGTTTAAACCGAAGATAGACACAGAATGCTGGAGTAACTCAGCGGGACAGGCAGCATCTCTGGAGAGAAGGAATGGGTGACGTTTCGGGTCGAGACCCTTCTTCAGACCTATTCCTTCTCTCAGGCTCTTAAACACGACATCAAACAAGCTCTGAACAATAACAGTCTATTATTACTGATGCACTTTATCTGTTTATTTATTGTGTATATATGGTCAATGGTCTATAGACACACTGAACTTTTATCTCCCATTCTGTTGTGCTGCAGCAAGCAAGAATTTCATTGTATTATTTGTCCTACACATGACAATAAAATTCTCTTGACTTGACTCTTGATTAAGTGTTCGCTTGATATCAGAAAATCCTTCTCAAACCAAGCAGAGCTCATCCAGGAAAGGATTGCAGATATTTCAACTTATAGCTGTCATAGCCATGGGCAATGGCCCAGGAAGCAGCGAGCTCCATAACACAGTGACAGTACACTAGAAGGAGACGGACTTCTCCCATTTGTTTCTCCCTACTCTCTCTGCCAAAGAGTCAAAGGGTCACCAATGAGGTAGATGGGAGGTCAGCGCCACTCTCTAGTTGGTGATAGGAAGGTTCAGTGATAGGACTTAGACTTGATGGGCCGAATGGCCTAATTCTACTCCTGTCCCTTATGAATGTTCCAAGTGGGCCCTCTGCTCTGTTGCAATTTATTTTATGTTCAAGAAGGAACTGCAGATGCTGGAAAATCGAAGGTAGACAAAAGTGCTGGAGAAACTCAGCGGGTGAGGCAGCATCTATGGAGCGAAGGAAATAGGCAACGTTACGGGCCAAAACCCTTCTTCTTCTGAAGAATATTTTACACAGTATATTTTATCTCCATTTTCGGTTGGATATGTCCCGCTCCAGCCCCCAATCTGCCATTTCCTGTACCATTTATTATGTGGACATTCTGAGGATATCAGCCTAGTTTCTGGTTACTGTTATGATGGGGTGAGGGACTGTTTATGTGGCAGGGCTCCATTATATTGGAAGCTGAATGTAAAGTACTTTCCAGAAGAGTAAGGAGTGAGATATACACACATGCTCCACAGAATCTCATGTCACGATTATATCCTGATGGTTGACACTGTAAAATTTACAACTGAACTTGTCGATAGCAACTTCCATGCGCTAGAACTGGAGTATGTGTGAGATATGAACCTAGATTTTACACTGTATAGGCCACATCTAAAGCCATTGCATTACCATAATAGGTTGGTAGAGCAATTGTCTCACAGCGCCAGAGACCCGGGTTCGATCCTGACTACGGGTGCTGCCTGTGTGGAGTTTGTATTTTCTCCCTTTGACCATGTGGGTTTCCTCTGGGTGCTCCGGTTTCCTCCCACAACCCAAAGATGTGCGGGTTTGTAGGTTAATTGACACTCTGTAAAAAAAAGGCCCCCAGTTTATACGGAGTGGATGGGAAAGAGGGTTAACATAGAACTAGTGTGAATGGGTGATCGATGGTCGGCAGGGACTTGGTGGGCCGAAGGGCCTGTTTCTATGCTGTATCTCTAAAATCAGTACCCTGCTTTTTCCCATATCCTTTGATTCCGTTAGCCCTAAGAACAAAATCCAACTCTCTCTTGAAAACATCCAGTGAATTCAGATTCAGATTCACATTTATTCTCACATGCACCAATTTAAGGTACAGTGATATTTGAGTTACCATGTAGTAATGTTACAACATTTTGAGAATTTAAAAATAAAGTCTGCAATTTACCCATCAGATAAAGCATAAAAAGAAGTTTAATTTGACACCTAATTCACTTTCATATCTTCAGTATTAAAAAGGTTATGGCCATTTTCATACCCGGAAATTAGCATCTTGTTCCCTATTGACTCAACTCAAATGCTGTGATCAAGGACAGTCAAAAGCCCATAACTTTCTTAAAAATTAAGAGAACTGAATGAAATGTTCAGTTATTATAGATTGAAGCATTCTGAAACAAATATGAAACAATCATACTTGGATGACCTGAAATTAAAGCATATAATTAGTTAGTTACCTAATTGTAGCCAATTACAAAATTCAATTACTAGATCTAAACATCTATCCATTTCTTAAGAAAAGGTTAACATTTTTAAATAGCCTAAGTGTCCAAATAACATTCACACAAGAATTCACAATATAACATGATTTTTAAATCTCATTGTCATGAATTTATAGGCCAAATGGAAGGAATTTAGTGTTTTATTCCCGTAAATTAATGGCCATTTTAATCATCTTGCGAGTGGGATTTTGTGGAACGGGATCGATTGGAACGTTGCGGTTTGCGGTTAATTTAAACCCCATATCGGCAGGACAAACACTACCGGTTCGTATGGGGCATAAATCACCTTTTTGCAATGTAAAATTTGGATTAAAGTAATCCTAAGAAGCACGTTTATATGTAAAATAAACGTCTTACCTTTATCTGTCCCGTACGGGAAATCCGTCCCGTTGTCAGTGTTGACGGCTTTAGAAGTCGATTTTTATTTTACTCCAGCAATTAAATTATCCAGCGATATTTAAAAAAAACTTGATAGAACGGATGTCGGGGCGATTTCTCTGCAGCAGCTAAACAGCCTGAGAAATTCGACTTCGACAGGCAGGAGAAAACGGCATTTTAATCCCGCCCGCCTCTCAAAGGCGCCAAAGTCGCGCACACGGCCAGTGGCAGAACAGCAGCGCCGCTGAAGGTAAGTTTTGTAACATACCTATACCATGCATCCATACAATTAAAAGAACACAACACAATTAAAAAGAACGATAGAACTTAACATAAACATTCCCCACAGTGATCACTGTGATGGAAGGCAATAAAGTTCAGTCAGCCTTCCTCCTTTTGTTCGCCCGTGTTTGGGGCCTTGACCCTACGCATTCGCTGTTACGGACGGCCCGATGTACAGGTGCCCTCGTCGGGATGATCGAAGCTCCGACGTCGGGACGGATGAAACCCACTCCACGGCTTGGAGTGCCCGAATCAGCCACTTTTTTAGCGGAGACCGCGGCTTCTCGATGTTATAGGCCGCAGGCAGGCCAGCCGTCGGAGCTCTTCTCCAGCGATCCCCGGCAAGGGATCCCTGGCTCCGGGATGGTAAGTCCACGCCACGCCTGCGGCTAGAAGCTCCGCAGACCGCGGCTTCACGATGTTACAGCCTGTGGCAGAGAATTCCACAGATTCTCAACTCTCTGGTTGAAAATGATTTTCATCATCTCAGTCCTAAATGGCCTACCCCTTATACTTAAACTGTGACCCCTGGTTCTGGACTCCCCCAACATCGGGAACATTTTTCCTAATTCAGGTGACACTCACTCCTAGGGCAAAGCAGCGATGTTAAAACTCCTTCCACCCAGTAGTTCACCAATCAAGGTTATAGTGGAACAGCAGTGACATGTGAACAAAATATCAATGGTTGGACAACAAAATGACCAGATATAAACGTGAATGTAAGATTCTCCAATCGGTTAAATATGAAGTTGGAGATGAACGCTTCACTGCAGGACATCAATATAGAATCGTTCAAGTAAATTCCTGTCACACAAAGGGAATTGTTTGTACAGACTCTGAGAATCACCTTCACACCAGAATATCTAGAGTTGAAGTAAATTTGATCTCAGTGGGACTCCAGTATAAGTGGGATAACAGACAAACAGATGAGCCAGAATGCGTTTCTTTAATGGCCAAAGCAGCCTTGTTCTGCTCTGTAATGGATAAATATCCACAACCTGGATTTTACGGACATGAACTCATCATGATTAACTTCACCCGTCTTCTCCAGCCTTACCTTATCCTCATCTGAAGGCCAATCGCACTCTGACAGATGCTCCCAGTGGCACTCATGTTCAGATGATGTAATGGGTGACACAGATGGAGCAGAACGACTTCACATCTTGACACTCCTCGGGACGACTCTGACAGACAATACTCTCGACCAGCTGTCAAAATAATCAGGGCTTTGCAAAATAATCTGTCCATTTTTAAAAGCTATTAATAAATAATTAATGATACTTAGATAAATAATTGAAAATATTAAACTTAATTCTAATTTCTTCCGATCTCTATGGCTGTCTAAAATATATACTCTTCACTCTTGATGACCTCAGAGTTTATTCACTCCAATACAGCATCAGAGACCCGGGTTCGATCCTGACTACGGGTGCTGTCTGTACAGTAAATATTTCTCAGGTAAATTTTTAAGCTTTATAGATGAATGGAATTGGCAATTTAATCATTGTTCATTCATGTTACCAAACCCAATAAATTTGACAAATCCCATCATTGCAAAACAATTATCTCAATTTATTATATCTGGTTTCAAACACAGATGTGAAATGACTGCTCCCTTTAGAGTCCACTCTTACGACAGACGGGACAATCAGGCCTTGGATTATTTATCTTCTGGTTCTTGCAGAAGAGCAAACTTTCTCCAGGAATGGGAAACCCATGAGTGAGGTTTGAGCTGGAATATGTTTACTGACGGTGACAATGTTGTACTTCCGTTGTAACGTTATAATTTAATCAGCAGCAGCCCACCAAACAACATGAGTGTACTGACAGAGAAAGTGAATAGGTGACGTTTCGGGTCGAGACCCTTCATCAGACCCGAAACATCACCTATTCCTTTCTCCAGAGATGCTGCCATTCCTTTAGGAAGGAGATGAGGAGAAATGTATTTTGTCAGAGGGTGGTGAATCTGTGGAATTCTTTGCCACAGAAGGCTGTGGAGGGTAAGTCAGTGAATATTTTTAAGGCAGAGATAGATAGATTCTTGATTAGTACGGGTGCCAGAGGTTATGGGGAGAAGGCAGGAGAATGGGGTTAGGATGGAGAGATAGATCAGCCATGATTGAATGGCGGAGTAGACTTGATGGGCCGAATGGCCTAATTCTACTCATATCACTTATGACCTGCTGAGTTACTCCAGCATTTGGTGTCTATCTTCAGTGTAAACTAGCATCTGCAGTTACTTCTGACACGTAAATGCAGCAATTATCTTTATTATACAAATTATTCTTGGTCTACTGGCTTTTTTTCCATCTCTTTGTGAAAACAAAAGTTCCATTACTGTTGTCGTGTCCCTTTGCTCAGAACACCTCAATGTATATTACACTTTACAACGGTAAGAAGGGAGGAAATTACAGCTAATGTGTACGCAACAAGCAGTTGCCAATGGCACTGATCGGATTAGCTGTCGTCTACTGGGAGCTGAGGGACAAATGTTAGAATTCCCTGCTGTTTATTGATTAGCCCCATGGTGTTGCTTACACCCAGCTGTGAGGGTGGACTATACCCTGATTTAATGTTTCTGCCAACAGATACCATCTGTTATAAACCGCATCAGTCTTCTGCCACGTGTATCCATTGTCAGAGCTAAACCTCCCTGTGACCAGGTCTGTGACATCCACCACCCTGCCCTGCCCCCACCCAGTTGCTGCTGAAACCATCGCTCCACATTCCTCATCCGATTATTGCCATTCAGTTCTGGCCTGGCCGACCGTACGACCTGGCTAGGTGCGGGTGTCAGGGGTGAAGGGGAGAAGGCAGGAGAATGGGGTCGAGAGGGAAAGATAGATCAGCCATGATTGAATGGCGGAGTAGACGTGATGGGCCGAACGGCCTGATTTTGCTCCTATGACTTATGAACCTTGTTCTACCAAACACGAAGTCAAGGTCGCCCAATGCTGTTGGCTGTATCCAGCTCACATTGTCCCACTCCCCCCTCACTCCTCTGCTCTTCACCCACCCTGACGCACAGTTAAACAAAGCCTCTTCTTCAAACCCCTCCACACCAAGTCTCCCCTCTTCCCTGTGACCCCTCCACTCTACAACCTGCTGAGACCGCGACCTTGCTTCCACTGTGGGCTCGTCCACTTCCCACTCTGATCCACCAACGATCACTGTTTCTGCTTTCAGCTGCTGCAGAGGCCCAGCTCGATTGCCAATGGTAGGTCAGGAATGCATCAGTTCCATTGCTTATGGGCCTGTCCCACTTGGGCGATTTTCTAGGCAACTAAAGGCGACTAGTTTGTTGCCACATGTTCGCCGGTGGTCACCGGGAGTCGTCTCCTCAGTCGCGCAAAAAGTCGTAGCGTCCTTCTGGTCACCGCTAAATTTTCAATATGTTGAAGAAGTCTGAAGGAGGGTCTCGACCCAAAACGTCACCTATTCCTTTGCTCCATAGATGCTGCCTCACCCGCTGAGTTTCTCCAGCATTTTTGTCTACCTAAGTTTCTCATAATGTTTGGTTTAGAGATACAGCACGGAAACAAGCCCTGTGGCCCGCCGAGACCGCGCCGACCAGCGATCCCCGCACATTAACACCATTCTACACCCACTAGGGACAATTCTACATCTTATACCAAGCCAATTAACCTGCAAACTTGTACGTCTTTGGAGTGTGGGAGGAAACTGAACATCTTGGAGAAAACCCATGCAGGTCACGGGGAGAATGTACAAACTCTGTACTGACAACACCCATAGTCAGGATTGAACCTGGGTCCCTGGCGCTGTGAGGCAGCAGCTCCACCACTGCACCACCATGCCAAGCCATGTGTTTGAAGATACAACCTAGAGCTCAGAGTTAAGCATCATTAATATTCAGGGCAACTTTACCTGTCCTGTAAATGGTGGACACCACAGACAATACCAGACTCACAGAGATCAGCTTCAGTTGCCAACACTGACCTCTATGTCTGAAGCAACTCCCCCAAGAACAAATAAAACTCACACCCCAGTCTGTGCTGGTTGGGGACTGATCTGCCTCACATCTAATATTTTTATGCTTCGCCATTGTTGGAGGCAAATTATTCTGCTGCTCTGCAGTAAATCATAAGTACAGGGTCTTAATTAACGGCTGCCTTTACAGCACATTTGCTCGCTATTCACCTGTCATCAGCTACTGAATGCGATGTACTGTATGTAATACAACAGCACCGTCCCCATTCATAGCTGGCCGCTAGTAACAATCTAGAACGCTTGTACCACTTAGATTGTCCACGTGCCGGCCACTCACTAAATCACACACTCACTCATTCTTTTACACATCCAAAGAGGCTGCACTTTTCAGACTAAAAATGACCTGGTTTCTTTGACAATGCCACAGCATTGAGCAGTGCTGAGAGTTTGTGAAGATAATGATTTGTTAATCCCACTATTCCATTCATTTAAATAAGGTCATTTGGAAGAGATCCAACATCCCTACAAGTGTAGGTAAATGTGGTTTCCATTAGTGAATGAGCTCCTGCATGTACAGCAAACACAAGGGGAACCGTATGGAATGAGTGTTCTGGGACCCATTCATCCTGTCCTCATGTGGATGTGGATGCCACTGTGTCATCGGTAATACTTTACTGTTCATTAAAAATTCATATCAGCTGCTCACATTATTTTTGCTATCACAATGACCCTAACGATCGCTGTTTATTCCGTACGTTTGTACAATCGTTATATATTTTTCTCCTGCCCAATTTCAGCTCCTCTCCGATTACACTTGACTCCCTCCTACACCCAGAGCAGAGATTCTGAGCCAATGTCCTCCTCGCTGTATCTCTAAACTACAACCAAACCATACCTTACACTTCCTTATTTATGTATCTCCCTCTCCCGACATCAGTCTGAAGATGGGTCTCGGCCCGAAACGTCACCCATTCCTTCTCTCCAGAGATGCTGCCTGTCCTGCTGAGTTACTCCAGCATTTTGTGCCTATCTTCGGTTTAAAACCAGCATTTGCAGTTCTTTCCTGAACTAAATCAGTTAGGCCAGCCTTGGAGAATGGAGCTAAATGCTGCCGCCAGCTATCTTCCATACTCTCATTACCATCTGAAGCCATCAGTTCCAATGGAATGTGGCCAATTTATACAACCACGCTGGCGACCAGTTAAAATGACCTATTTTCAAGTCAATTGAGGAGATGATTGATTGATACTCTATCATTGCATGTGACATGTCACAGTGAGATGCTTTGTTTTGTGTCCCACACACAAGGTATGCAAAGAGTCGCCATGTAGAGGAGGTCCACAGTTACAAATGATTCATTCTGTACAAATGGGCAAATATCAATGAAACTGGTCAACCCAGTCCACCATTGCAACGTGCAAAACCCAAGATGGGAGCGGTTGAGGAATGTTGTCCGGAAACGCATCTCTTCAAAGCGGGAACGTCGACGGGCCGATGTAGAAAACCTCTGGAATCATCGCTGAGGCTTTGCTGACTGAATGTGTACTGATCATGAAAGGAGATGGGCTGAATGAGGGCCTCTGTTAGCAGTGTAAGTGAGCCATCTATATATTGGAGGATTCATCAGATACTTTTAAATTCACTAGTCAGAGTAGTAAACCTGTCAACTTGTAGTCATTTCAAGAACTAGTTGGCTGGTGAAAATCAAGGCCTCAAACAGGAAGCCCGACATCCTGTTGTTATTATTAGGTTAATCCCTTCCCCCATTCATGGATCTCGGCTCAGTCTGACAGAGACAGCTTGCTCACGCTGCCTTCCCTCACACCATCTCCCCATACACCTCTCCCAGTGGTGCAGAGGGTCATGGCACTGCACACATGCATCGACCAGCGACAGAGGAGGCATGAGAGGTTAAACCAAATCAACTTGAGTGCCTCGATGCAATGGCCCTCAGCTCTCCAGAGAAGGAGTTTAGCCACACGAGAAAATATTGAAACTTTTGGAAAGGCACATGGAAGTGCCGGGAATAAAGGGATTATGGATCACTTCAGGCAATAATCCATATTCATAATAAAAGGACATATCGTTAGAATGGAGCTGAGGATGAATATCTTTAGTCATGGGCGGTGAATCTGTGGAATTCATTGCCACAGATAGCTGTGGAGGCCAAGTCAATGGGTACTTTTAACGTGGAGCTTGATAGTATTGATTAGTACGGGTGTCAGTGGTTATGGGGAGAAGGCAGGAGAATGGGGTTGAGACAGAAAGATAGATCAGCCATGATTGAATGGCGGAGTAGACTCAATGGGCCAAATAGCCTAATTCTGTTCCTGTAACTTATGATAATTATTACTGGCAGGTAAGATCAGTTTAACGGCATAATATTTGGCACAAACATTGTGGGCTGAAGGGCCCGTTCCTGTGTTGTACTGTTCTATGTTCTATGAAACAGAGTGAATCAGCCCAGATCTCACCAGATAAGGAGATGGCATGGTGTATGTATTACCAAGAGACAGCAGTGGTTGGCTGTGTTTAAGGGAAGAAAACAATATGATAGAAGGGCCAGGAAGGACTTTGAGAGCGGGTCGGCAGGGACTTGGTGGGCCGAAGGGCCTTTCCATGCTTTATCACTAAAGAAAAGACTAAAGTAGAGTTGAACATTGTGATCATCAGTGGATGTCCCCACTTCTGTCTTTATGATGGAAGTAAGGCCATTGATGAAACTAAAGTATAATGGCTGAGCATGGAACTGTATACTTTGGTTTACATTGGAGATACAGCACAGAAACAGGCCCTTCAACCAGCGTTCACCGTACATTAGCACTATCATACTCAATAGGGACGATTTACAATTTTTTACTAATAACAATTAACCTACAAACCGGAACGTCTTTGGAGTATAGGAGGAAACCAGAGCGCCCGGAGAAAATCCACGCGGCCATGGGGAGAAGGTACTAACTCCGTACAGGCAGCACCTTTAGTCAGGATTGAACCTGGGTCTCTGGCATTGCGAGGCAGCAACTTTACCGCTGCGCCACCGTGCCGCCCTGTTCCCTGTGGATATTCTGGAACTGGAATGTTTGGCCATCTTTCTTCTACACTCGACACGGTGGCGCAGCGGTAGAGTTGCTGCCTGACAGCGCTTGCAGCGCCAGAGACCCGGGTTCAATCCCGACTACGGGTGCTGTCTGTACGGAGTTTGTACGTTCTCCCCGTGACCACGTGGGTTTCTCCTAGATCTTCGGTTTCCTCCCACACTCTAAAGACGTACAAGTTTGTAGGTTAATTGGCTTGGTAAATGTAAAAATTGTCCCTAGTGGGTGTAGGATGGTGTTAATGTGCGGGGATCACTGGTCAGTGCAGACTCGATGGGCCGAAGGGCCTGTTTCCACGCTGTAGCTCTAAATTAATCCAAACGATCATAAAACCTTCAAACTCTGATGAGGCACAAGGAGATTGGTCAGACCATCGGCCCAGGACCAGCTCCACGTAAAGCAATCCCTTCTGCTCCATTTCACTGCTCTTTTCCCACACACGTGCGATTATTCTCTCAAATGTACGTCCAATTACCACTTAACATGTCGGATGCAGAGAACCTAGAAGAAAAATTGCAGACCTGTGCAACTGACTGTAAATCACCAATATATTTTTATGTTTTATTTTTTATTGAAACTGACATGTCGTGCAAAAATAGTCCCCATGTCTGACCTTTGAAGGCACCAATATTTTTTTAATAAGCTCACTAGATTATCCTTCAAATCATTGCGGATTTCATGAAAATGTGCCCACACTGCATCCCCTCAAGATTGGACGATATATATCGTGCTCCGTCTTTCTGCAGCTACATCTGGAGTGAATTAAAATGTATCTTTCACGTCCATTTCACAGTCTGTGCTCTCCCAAAGGTCAGAACTCCCCTGCTTATTATTCTGCATCTTCCCCCAAGTGCTGTAACATCTGCACTCGTACTCCTTATACTACATTCCAGCTTAAATATTTAAGAAGAAAAGCAGAGGTGCTAATATCAATCGCTACATAATTCCCTCTAGTTAGAAGAAATATAATTCACCACCACTCTCTGTAAAGTGAAATGGAGTTCTGCATGAGGACACCTCTAAGATCGGTGCGGTGGCACAGCGGTAGAGTTACTGCCTCACAGCGCCAGAGACCCGGGTTCAATCCTGGCTACGGGTGCTGCCTGAACGGAATTTGTACGTTCTCCCTGTGACCTGCGTGGGTTTTCTCCGGGTGCTCCGGTTTCCTCTGTATCTGCAATTATTCCTTACAATCGCTCCACTCTTTAAAACCTCTACTCCAAAAGCAGCACTTTTTAATCCTGTATCTGAACACTGTGGGCTTCTTGTTGTAAGTATGTATAGTCTTTCCTCTGACTGGCAACACACAACAAAATAGCTTTTCGCTGTACCTCAATACAAGTGACAATAAATTAAACTAAAATATGCCACTGGAAACAGTTTCTCTCCATTTACTCTCTTCAAGAAGTCTTCAAGGTTTTGATTAAACCTGTTAAATTTCCGCTGAGAAGAACAATCCCAATTTCCTCAGTGCCGCAGCATAACTGAAGTCTTACAACTGGAGACCACTCGAGTAAATCTCCATTGCATCCTCTCTATGTCTATCATTTCTAAGCTCCAAAGATTTCACGGGCAGGGTTTTTACTTGAGAAAGTAAATTTCTGGGCCAAGGAAATGAACTTCCCGCTGGGAATCTTCTCCACAATATAAAGTGGAGGAGTTGAAAGATGTAGACTAAACTCACTTGAAGGCTTTAGTAGACAATTAATTAAAGAAGACTTTTGTTCTCCAATGCTCTCTCCATTGAAAGAAAAGTTTAAATGTAGGAAACACTCATCATGTCGGGTAGTATCTGGGGAAAGAGAAACAGAGTTAATGTTCTAAGTTTAAGAAGGAACTGCAGATGCTGGAGAAGTCGAAGGTAGATAAAATGCTGGAGAAACTCAGCGGGTGAGGCAGCATCTATGGAGCGAAGGAATAGGTGACATTTCGGGTCGAGAGCCTTCTTCAGACTTAATGTTTTAAGTTAGTGACTGTTGGTTTTTAAGCTGCAGACACTGGTGGAGGAATGGGTCAGATGAAGAGTGTCTGATATTCAGAATCCAGGGTCATTGAAGTGATTTCAATGGTTGCCGTTTTCTGGTTAAAATATTGACAGGCAGTTAGAGAAAGAGGAGACAAAAGAAGGAACAGGTTTAAGTTAGCTTAACGTAGAGATACTGCGTGGAAACAGGTCCTTTGGCCCATTGAGTCTGCGCCGACCAGTGATCACCCCGTACACTAGTTCTACCCTACACACTAGGGGAAATTTACAGAAGCCAATTCACCTACAAACCTGCACAGCTTTGGAATGTCGGAGGAAACCGGAGTTCCCGGAGAAAACCCACACGGTCCCAGGCAGAAGATGCAGGTTTGTAGGTGAATTGGCTTCTGTAATTTGTAAATTGTCCATTGGGTGTAGGATTGTGCTAGTGTACAAGGTGATCGCTTGTCGGCATGGACTTGGTGGGCCGAAGGGCCTGTTTTCATGCTGTATCTCTAGTCGACAGAGTTTGAGAATGGTTTTGTTGGCTCTGTGAAGGCTGCAGATAAGGAAGTTACTAAATACAGTGGACAACCTTTGTAAACAGCAGGTGTTGTCTGGCCGCATGAGCCTATGTCACCCCAAAAATAGAAAATAACTGGGAGGTTTTGACTAATAGCAAAGATTATATAAGAGACTGACTAGGCACGGGTCCAGACATGGCTTCACACAGGAGTCGTAAATTTGTGGTTTATTAACCTTTCATCAAGCAGGCTGCCAGAGGAAAATTAGCCTTTCGGGAGAGTTTGCATCGCTTTCCATAAATGTGCGATCTAATGGAATGTATTCATTTATTCACAGAGTGTGGCATCAGTATCACAGCGGGTTATTAGTGGATACCCTAAATAGTTGGAAAACCAAGCAGCAAATCGCAGTGCAGTAAGATTCCAGTACACAAGTTTAGTTTAGTGTAGAGATGCAGCATTGAAACAGGCCCTTCGGCCCATTGAGTCCACACCGACCAGCGATCACCCCGTACACTAGTTCTATCCTACACACGAGGGGCAATTTACAGAAGCCAATTACCCTACAAGCCTGTATGACTTGGGAATATAGGAGGAAACCGGAGCACCCAGAGAAAACCCACACGGTCACAGGGGGAACGTACAAACTCCGTACAGACAGCACCCGTAGTCAAGATCCAATCTGGGACTGTGGCTTCCTCCCACATTCCAAAGATGTGCAGGTTTGTAGATTATTTGGCTTTGGTAAAAAAAATAGTAAATTGCCCCAAGTGTGTAGGATAATGCGAGGGTTCGGGGTGATCGCTGGTCGGCGCAGACTTGGTGGGACGAAGACCGTGTTTCCACACTGCATATCTAAAGTCTAAAGGTCTTCCAATTGCTCCTCCTGGTGGCCAGTAACTGCCTCTTTGTACTTGATACATCCACCTCTATTCTTGTTTCTGGATAGCGGAGGAGGGGGGTCATAGATGACTTTGACCTGTCAGAGAAAGTGCTTGAGGCAGCTGTGACAGCATCTCCGACACTATTTGGACAGGTATATAAATAGGAAAGTTTAGAGAGATATGGGCCAAACACTGGCAAGTGGGATTAGTTCAGATGGGCATCTTGGTCAGCATGGATGAGTTGGGCTGAAGGGCCTGTTTCCATGCTGTATTAATCTATTATTCTCTGACCCTATGACAGTATTTTCAGATTTAATTCAACATCACACAAACAAAAGCTTTGCACTGTACCTTGGTACATGTGACAAATATCAACCAATAGCAATACCAACACATCGTGATGCTGTGGGCTGGAGGAGGTTCCATAAAAATAGAAAGACAAAGCATGAGATGGGTTTGAATACGTGAATGAAGCTGTAACATGGAAGCATTGCCAGTCAGCGCCAATGTAGATGGTAGATGAGTTCATGTCCCACAGAGTTGCAAGGTGGATCCGCAGTCAAATGAACAGGGTAAGTTTACACAGCATCTCTTCTGAAGTTTTGAACCATGGCAGCAAAATAACTCAGAAATAAATTAACTACCTTGTCCTCCAGGCTGGCATGAAGGATAACGGTAACATCTTCATGATCTTGTTCAAGAAACGAGGCAAAGATGATTCTGGCAAAGATGGAGGGAAAACCCACACGGCCACAGAGAGAATGTACAAACTATGTAAAAACAACAGCTGTAGCCAGGATCAAACCTGGGTCTCTGGCGCTGTAAGACAGCAACTGTACCATTGCACTACTGTGCTCCTATGTCTTATAGATGGCAGAAGTACAGAGGGATCTAGGTATCCTTGGCACAAATCACATATGGTTAGTTGGCAGTTGCAATATACTTGTAATCATCAACTTACATCTGAGTGGGTCAGCCTTCTATATCAGGGATTCCATCCATGGTGCTTTCAGATTGGCTGTTGGTCCATATGCTTTGACCTGAAGAGCTGTTATCAGGTAACTGAATCATCCTACCACAACCAGAGACCAATACTGAACAACTATCTACATCTTTGGTGATGCTCGGACTATCCTTGATTGGACTCTGCTGGCTTTACTTTGCACTAAACGTTATTCCCTCATCATGTATCTATACACTGTAAATGGCTTGATCGTAATCATGTATTGTCTTTCTGCTGACTGGTTAGCACGCAACAAAAGCTTTTCACTGTACCTCGGTACACGTGACAATAAACTAAACTGAAACTGGGGAAGGGTCTCCATCTAAAATGTCACCTATCCATGTTCTCCACAGATGCTGCCTGACCCGCTGAGTTACTCCAGCACTCTGTATCTATCTTCTGCTTTGTTTAACTTTTAGTTTAGTTATTTAATTAAGGTTAGTATAAGTTAAGTTTTCCTTTAGTTAAAGAGATCTAGCATGGAAACAAGCCCTTCGGCCCAGATTCTCCATGGACCAATAATCCCCATTCCCATGACTTCAGTCCATCCCACCCATCGGGACTGCCATGGGCGGAAATCCTGGGGGGGGGGGGCAGGGGACACACGTCCCCCCCCCTGCTTTGAGAGGTGGGGGACGACCCCCCCATGTTCTGTAATCCGGACTTTATCAGCCACTTTCTAAGGGCTGAATCTCAGCGTCCGGCGTGGCTTAAAGACAAACTGCTGCATCGAGGCGATCGAGGCTCCCGATGTTGAAGCCCCCGCTGGCCGATGAAAGCCCCCGTGAACGGGCCGATTCAAGCCCCACGATTCGGGGTGGACGAAACTGCTGTTGCTAGAGTTCGGAGTCGGTCACCAACCAGGTCAGCTCTCAATGTTACCGTCCACAGGGCCCACGGACGAAGTCTCACGTGTGTGCGCATGCGCGCGGCCGCCAAGAAATTGTGTCCCCCCCACATGTTTTGATAGCGATTTCCGTGCCTGGGGACTGTGGCTTGAGAAAGACATGCATAATGGATGTTCGCTTCTGGACCATTGTTCCCACTGACCTGCTATGAATACTCTCACTGCAGTAAATAATGGCCTGACCATGGTTACATCTTATTCACAGTTTCCTTTTCCTCTCTGGGAAGTGTACTTGACTGATATTTTAAGGCTTTTAATGAGTAGTAAAACCACAGCCATACTGGAAAAAGTGTTGAAATATGGAAGGGGGAAGGGTTTTAAGCGAGTGTGGCATTTCTCTGGAGAAACAATATACTCTTTCTTACCCTTGACTGAGCTTTGAATAACAATTCTCTGTAAATGAGGTATGTTTTAGCTACATTGAAACACAATTAAATATTGTAGAAACTGACCATTCACTCCTCTGGTCTGGGCCAGTGGTTGCATTCAATACAGATGTCTTCCACCTTCTTTATCTAACCATAACGGTTAGTTTAGTTTATTTAGTTAAGGTTAGTATTATTTAAGTTTTCCTTTAGTTAAGGAGATCTAGCATGGAAACAGGCCCTTTGGCCCAGATTCCCCATTCACTTCTACTTTATCCCACTTTCTCATCCACTCCCTACACCCTCAGGGCGATATACAGAAGCCAATTAACCTACAAACCCGCACGTCTTTGGGATATGAGAGGAAACCGGAGCACCTGGAGAAAACCCATGTGGTCACAGGAAGAATGTGCAAACTCCACACAGACAGCACACATGGTCAGGATCGACCCCGGGTCTCTGGTGCTGTGAGGCAGCAACTTTACCCGCTCTCTCTCTCTCTCTCTCTCCCTCCCTCCCTCCCTCCGATCTTGGATAAAATATTCTGCTAAATGAACAAAAACTAGCTTAAGACAAATGAAACTATAAAGATAAAAGAGACACATGTGATTGATGGTCAGTATTAAGGAGGACTACCATAACATACAAAAAGGTATTAATAAACTTACATTGGCCAATGAATCGCAGGAGATAAACCCCTCAGCCTTTGATTGCTTTTTGGCAAGAAAAATAAAGAAGGAAAGAAGGAGTCCAATGAAGATAAATGGAAAAAATGTTTCCTGCTCTACATATACACAAGTCTCTAAGAGAAGTTACACAGGTTAATAAGACCTTAAAAAACATTGACATGGAATTATTATGGAGATAGAAATTAATTTAAAAACAAACTGTAATAAACTTGTTGTGAATCTTGTTTAGACCATGTTTGACGTAGAGTGAACTGCCCTCGATTACTGAACAGATACCGAGCCTTAGGTTGGGTTTCGATGGGAATGAAAGAAGAAACCTGCAGTTATGTCTGTCAGGAAAAGATTCAGAGACTGGGTCATTATTCTGGCAAAAAGGAAAAGCTGAGAGATGAAGGGGTGGGAGATTGCAACCTTCACGTGGTCCACCCTGTTTCAACGAATGCAATCAACCTGGCGTGCACAAACAGAAGATCAAACAGAAGAAGTTGTCTTACAACTTTAGGCTGTGCACGCCACACGCAAGAAGAAGACGACCGAGTAGTCCTTTAAATTCTGAAAGGTTTTAATGATGAGAACACTGGCAGGAATGTGGAAAAATCAAAAATCAAAGGACACCAGCTCATGATAATCAGCGAGAAACCAAAGAAGGAATTTGGAAACAACCCAAAGTGTGATGAAAGAGTGGAATCTGTCATGTAAGGAGGAGTTGAGGTGAAGACTATTGGTGCAGTTAATGTGCAGACAAAAGTCCATGTGGGAGGGGAGGGGAGAGCAGTTAGCTTTGTGGTTGAATGGTGGATGAGAGATTTTTAGTTTAGTTTAGGTTAGTGATACAGCACGGAAACAGGCCCTTCTGCCCACTGAGTCCACACTGACCAGTGATCCTCACATATTAACACTATCCTACACACACTAGGGGCAATTTACATTTACACCAAGCCAATTAACCTACAAACCCACACGTCTTTGGACTGTGGGAGGAAACCGAAGATCTCAGAGAAAACCCATGCAGGTCACGGGGAGAGCTTAGAAAATAGGTGCAGGTGTAGGCCATTCGGCCCTTTGAGCCAGCACCACCATTCAATATAATCATAGCTGATCATCCAAAATAAGTACCCCGTTCCAGCTTTTTCCCCAATATCCCTTGATTCCCTTAGCCCTAAGAAATAAATCTAACCTCTCTTGAAAACTTACAAACATAAACTCCGTACAGACAGCACCCGTTGTTGAGATGGAATTTGGGTCTCTGACGTTGTGAGGCAGCAACTCTACCGCTGCGCTGTCACCCACCAATGAGGAGGAAAACACTAACCTCAGCAGAGATCTTTGGACAAATGGCTTGTTTCTGTGGGACTCCACATCAATTTGGGCATATTACATATACCGTAGTTTTACATATTTGTGCGTTTTATTTTAAACTGTGACCCCTTGTTCTGGACTCCCCCTACATTGGGAACCTTTTTCCTGCATCTAGCCTGTCCAACCGTTTAAGAATTGTATGTTTCTATAAGATTGTAGTTGAGTTTGACCTATTTGTATTTATATATTGTGTATCTGATCTGTTTCGATAGCCTACAAGACAAAGCTTTTCACTGCAGCTCGATACACATGATAATAATAAACTTAATCCTAAACCATTACAACGTTGGTTCTAGAGTACTTGATAATCTAAGTCACAGGTGCTTGAAATCTGAATTACAAAAACAGGAACTACTGGAAACTCTCAGCAAGTCAGGCAGCGTCTGAGTACCAGAGATGTTACTTCAACAGGAAGACAGGAAGAGAAAACATCAACATTTCACGTCGAAGGTGTTGTCAGCATTTTAATGTTTTACTTCAGTTTAGTTTAGTTTAGAGATGCGGAATGGAAAAGTCCTTTCGGCCCACTAAATCCATACTGACCGTCAATCTCCCGTCCACACGAGTTCTATGCTATTGAGGCAGGAGTTAATGAAGGTACTTTCACAAGCTGATAGTTGTGTGAACCATATTTGGACAGGTACATGGATAGGATAGGTTTAGAAGGGCTGTGGGCCAAATGAGGGCAGGTGGGACTAGGGTAGCTAGTACACGTTGGTCGGTGTGAGCAAGTTGGGCCGTTGGGCCTGTTTCCACGCTGTATCACTCTATGACTCTTTCTGGGATTCTATCCCACCTCCCCATACACTCCAGGGGCAATACACAGAGACCAATAGTACTCGTTTTGCCAAGAAAGCACTTTAGGACATGCTGTCATCGTGACTGCTGCATCTTCACTAATAAATAATTTAATAAATAAACCTTATTTTCAGATAATTATAACTTTATTTTTCCTAATAAATACATCAATGTTGAAGGTTAGAATGGTTCTAAACGGAGTTAAACATGACACGAGCCTCCCTAACTAGTCTGAAGAAGGGTCTCGACCCCAAACGTCATCCATTCCTTCTCTCCAGAGATGCTGCCTGTCCCGCTGAGTTACTCCAGCTTTTTGTGTCTATCTTTGGTTTAAACCAGCACCTGCAGTTCCTTCCCACACACGACACAAGACTGTTGCATATAAAGGGCAGCTCAGTTCAGCCTCCGGGTTGGTTATCAGCCCAGTCACCTCTGGAGAACGGAATTGAAAGAAATATTCTGGATCTCCTCCAAGAAGCCAATTCCTCCCCCTGGTCCTGTCACACTCTCTTCAGTTATGGTGCAGACTTTCCATTCTCTCGAGTGAAGTGACAAGTGTTAACTTAATTGCTTCTGAAACATGCTCCCTGACTGGAGAAAAGCAACTCACACCTGGACATTTCTGGGAAAAGTTTGCATTATTGACAACATTTCACAGAGATGAAACTGTTTTCCTTGTTAATTTGGATTATTTAATTGAGTTGAGTTTAGTTTGGAGATACACTGTGGGAACAAGCCCTATGGCCCACTGAGTCCATGCAGACTACTGATCACCTGTACATTTGCACTATCCTACACACAAGGAACAATTGACAGAAGCTTACAAATCTGCACATCTTTGGAATGTGAGAGGAAACCGGAGCACCCGGAGAAAACCCACACAGTCACACAGAGAAAAACTCTGTACAGACAGCACCCGTAGTCGGGATTGAACTCAGGTCTCTGGCTCTTTGAGGCAGCAACTCCACCGCTGCACCACCGTGCCACCCCTTGATTTTATTATGTAGCAGAGCAGCCTTGAGGGGCTGAGTGGTCTACTCCTGTGTTCAGAATCTGACCAAACTCCAGCACATCCATCCTGCACGGTTGCTATTGTCCCCACTGGCCAATTCTATATAATTAAATCAAGTTTAAACAGCACCCTGGAACAGGAACTGACAGCAATGATTAGGGCGAGTTCCTTTAACACCAATATACTGCTGCATCATGTGGCACTTCATAAAAGAATGAACATGTTTATTACTCATAAACATTAAAACCAGTCTTCCAATAAATAGCGACTAACAGCTGCTTAGAAAGGAGTTATAAGACCATAACTCAGCAAATGAATTCAAATGACAAAATAAAAAATGTATGAGCTAAACCGTACCACCCCTGCAGCTCTGGCAGGTTCCTCTGGCTGGCAACTCCCTCATTAGTACTTTCATTTTTGGGACCTTCCTATGTGAATGGCTGATGGTGTCATTAGCTTGAGGTTTCAACAAGAGATAACGAGTATACAGGCGTCATATTTGAACCAGTCATAAGCAGGTCAAGGCAGGACATGCCCATGTTGCTGTCAGTGGTAGCTGCAGCCTCTCTCTACCTCCGCCCCTTCTCAGTCAATGGATATATTTAATGCAGAGATAGATAGATTCCTGATTAGTACGGGTGTCAGAGGTTATGGGGAGAAGGCATGGGGAATGGGGTTGAGACCAGAAAGCACTGCAGACGGTGGTGAAAATTGCCCAACGCATCACCGGTTCCTCACTCCCCTCCATTGAGTCTGTCCAAAGCAAGCGTTGTCTGCGAAGGGCGCTCAGCATCGCCAAGGACTGCTCTCACCCCAACCACAGACTGTTTACCCTCCTACCATCCGGGAGGCGCTACAGGTCTCTCCGTTGCCGGACCAGCAGGTCCAGGAACAGCTTCTTCCCTGCGGCGGTTACACTACTCAACACTGTACCTCGGTGACTGCCAATCACACCCCCGGACACTCCTCCCACCAGGATTTATTAGATTTATTTATTGCTCATATTTATGTCGCTCTTCTAGGGAGATGCTAACTGCATTTCGTTGTCTCTGTACTGTACACCGCACAATGACAATAAAGTTGAATCTGAATTGAATCTGAGAGGGAAAGATAGATCAGCCATGAATGAATGGTGGAGTAGACTTGATGGGCCGAATGGCCTAATTCTGCTCCTATCACTAGTGAACTTATGAGTCAAAGTGTTGCAGGTTCAAGTCTCACACCCGATGATTAAACGTCCCAATGCAGCACGGTGGTGCAGCGGTAGAGTTGCTGCCTCACAGCGCCACAGACCCAGGTTCCATCCTGACCACAGGAGCTTTTCTTTAAGTGGGAATGGGGTATTTCCATGTATTTTCTCTCCACCCCCCCCCCCCGCCCCCTTCACCCACCCCCCCCTCCACCCCCACCTGTAAATGTGGACGAGGTAGAGCTGAACAGACTGGCTCGCTCTAATGGACACAGAGTGCTGGAGTAACTCAGCGGGTCAGGCAGCATCTGTTGAGAACATGGATAGGTGACGTTTCGGGTCGGGACCCTTCTTCAGACTCACTGATGCCACTTTTCCTGCTCCCACTGGCGCTCCGGTTACTGCTATTCCCGTAATCCTCTCCCACGTACTGGGTTTGTTCATTTCTGACTTACGAACAGTTCAGGTTATGAGTAATTGTCAGGAACAAATCCTTGCCACAAATGGGGACTTCCTGCTGTCACCCCTGCCCCTCGCTCTATCTCCACTACTTAGAACATGCTTCATCTCCAACTTTTCCCCGATTCTGTTGAAAGCCCATAGACCTGAAACATCTGTTTCTCACTCCATAGAAGCCACCTGATCTGCTGACAAGACCCAGCATTTACTATTTCATTTCAAATCTCCATCATTTACAGGACTTTGGTTTCATTTCGTACCCTATAGTACCATTTCTAGGAGATTTATCCCTGATGTCCTGATCAATATTTATTAGACCATGTAGGTCACTAAACTGATGTAGGGAAGGTTAAATGAAACTGTGCCATCAACATTGCTAATACTGGGTTAGACACAATTGAGCAAGTTCATTACTTTATGGGTAAATCTGCAGCTGTGTCAACTGTACTCATTTTCTCCAGATCAAAGGTGTAGTTAAGGGCACTGATATTTAGCTTATTTAGTATATTTAGAGATACAGCGTGGAAACATGTCTACCGAGTCCCTGCCGACCAGTGATCATCCCTACACACACTAGGGACAAGTTACAATAATATCAAGCCAATTAACCGACAAACCTGCACATCTTTGGAGTGTGGGATGAAACCGGAGCACCTGGAGTAAACCCACGTGGTCACGTGGAGAACGTACAGATGGCACCCATAGTCAGGATCGAACCCAAGTCTCTGGCGCTGCGAGGCAGCAACTCTACCACTGCACCACCATGCTGCCCTAAACCAATGAACAAAATATGGACGAAACCTATGCCTGTCTTTCTGTGGGATATGTGGAGTGGTTTTTACGCCAGTCCTACTAGGCCCCATTCCTTCATTTAAAATCTTCCTAGCAATAAAAATAAAAAATCAACTTTGGGACAGTTTCTTCTCAGCTGTAACCAGGCAACTGAACCATCCTCTCGCCTACTAGAGAGTGGTCTTGACCTCCCATCTTCCTCATTGGAGACATTTGAACTATCTTTAATCAGACTTTATTTTGCACTAAATGTCAGGAAGAAAGTAGAGGAGCCTGAAAACTGTAACGTCCAGGTTCAGGAACAGCTACTTCCCTGCAGCCATCAGGCTATGAAACACAACAACAAATAAACTCTGAGCTGCAAAAGACTATATTATTATTGCACTGTATTTGTTATTTATTGAACTATGTTTTTCTCTTCCCCCGTTACATACTATGTTTACATATTCACATCTTCTGTTGTGCTGCAGCAAGTAAGAATTTCATTGTCCCATCCAGGACATATGACAATAAAACACTCTTGACCTGACTTGACTAGCCTTTATCTGTGCACTGTGGACGGCTCGATTGTAATCATGTATCGTCTTTTCATTGACTGGATAGCACACAAACAAAAGCTTTTCACTGCACCTCGGTACATGTGACAACAATAACCTAAACTAAATTAACTTGAGCTGGAAGACTCTTCCTTGATTTTCTAAGATGTTCAATAGCTGAATGAGACTCGCACCAACACCCTGATGAGAGCCTGGACCAAAATCAATATTACTGATGTTCAAATAGAAATGCGACCCAGTGTTAAAGATAGACCCATGTTACATGAGAACATCCCTATAGAGGGGATGCACAGTGGTGCAGCGGTAGAGTTGCTGCCTCACAGCGCCAGAGACCCAGGTTAGCCCCGGCTATGGGTGCTGTCTCTACAGAGTTTGTACGTTCTCCGCGTGACCGCGTGGGTTTTCTCCAAGATCTTCGGTTTCCTCCCACACTCCGAAGACGTACAGGTTTGTAGGTTAATTGGCTTGCTGTAAATGTAAATTGTCCCTACTGCGTGTAGGATCGTGTTAACTGGTCGGCACAGACTCGGTGGGCCGAAGGGCCTGTTTCCACGCTGTATCTTTAAAACTAAACTAAAGATGGGATAATCATTGATGCTCTTTGGAAATGTGGTCGTTGTTGCAAACTCAACATGTAGCAGCCAACTTCTACATAGCAACTCCATAACAACAGTGTGACAATAACCAGAGAATCTGCTTTGTGTGTTGGTTGGGACATTGAGTACAAATCCCCGGGCTCATTGTTGAAGACTGCCGAGATAACTAGTATGATCATTCAAGAGAAGAGCCTTCCAGCTCATCTTAGGAGAGAAAGCTTCTTGACCAGCAAGAAAGATTTCAAATGTATACAGGCCTTTTCAATTCCTCAGCATCTCAAGCCTTTTTACTTCAGTTCATTTCTTCAGCAATGAGCCTGACTCTGGAGAAACTTTGCAGCAAAATCGTGCCAAATTCACAGCACCACCCGGGTATGTGCCCAGGATCTGTCGCCATTGGCTGTTGGTCAGAACTCCTTGTTCTCTTAATACTGAGAAAAAAGAGAGAGAGATACGTCATCCCAATCAGAAAGTTTACAACTGTGATTGAAAATATAGCGAGGGGGAGAGAGAGAACTTGCCCACACTGACCAACATGCCCCATCTACACTAGTCCCACCTGCTTGTATTAAACCCATATCCCTATAAACCATTCCTATCCATATACCTGTCTAAATGTTTCTTAAATGTTGTGATACTACCTCCTCTGGCAGCTCGATTCATTCACCCACCACCCTTTGTGTAAAGAAGTTGCCTCTCAGGATCCTATTAAATCCGTTCCACCTCACCTTAAACCCATGTCCCATGGTTCTCGATTCCCCTACTCTGGGTAAAAGACTCTGTGCATTTAATCAATCTATTCCTCTCATCATCTTGTAAGATCACCGCTACGCTCCAAGGAATAGAGTCCTAGCATGCTCAACATCTCCCTATAACTCAGACCCTTGAGTCCTGGAATCAGCATTGTAAATCTATTCCGCACCATTTCCAGCTTAAAAATAAGAATTAAAAAGTTAGTCTCAATTAACGTGAAACCTACTGTGTTGTTCACTGAAGTCTATTGGAGAAGTCAACTTCTGACCAACAGCCAATGGCGACAGATCCTGGGCACATACCCGGGTGGTGCATAGCCTTGCCCAATGTGTAGGGAGGAACTGCAGATGCTGGTTTACACCGAAGATAGACACAAAATGGTAGAGGAACTCAACGGAACAGGCAGCATCTCTGGAGAGAAGGAATAAGTGACATTCTGGGTCGAGACCCTTCTTCAACAGTCTAAAGAAGGGTCTCGACCCGAAACGTCACCCATTCCTTCTCTCCAGAGATGCTGCCTGCCCTGCTGAGTTACTCCAGCATTTAGTGGCAGTCTTCCTTACCCAACTTTGTTTAAATATCTTTCCAAACCGAGTGGATTCAGAAAAGATTTACGAGGATGTTGCCAGGACTAGAGGGTGTAAGCTACAGGGAGACGTTGAGTAGGCGGGGTCCCTATTACATAGAGGATGATCTTATCGAGGTGTACAAAATCATGAGAGGAATAGATCGAGTAGATGCACGGAGTCTCTTGCCCAGAGTAGGGGAATCGAGGACCAGAGAACATAGGTTTAAGGTGAAGGAGAAAAGATTTAGTAAGAATCCGAGGGGTAACTTTTTCACACAAAGAGTGATGGGTGTGTGGAACAAGCTGCCAGAGGAGGTAGTTGAGGCTGGGATTATCCCATCGTTTAATAAACAGTTAGACAGGTACATGAATAGGGCAGGTTTGGAGGGATATGGACCAAGGGCAGGCAAGTGGGACAAGTGTAGTTAACATGTTGTTGGCCAATGTGGGCGAGTTGGGCCGAAGGGCCTGGTTCACACTGTATCACTCTATGACAGTGTGTTGGCCTCCTAACTAATCCACCCAGAGATGCATGCAGGTGAACAATATGTGACAGCATTGGCATAATGGCCATGTCAGTGAATCAACAAAATCTGCTTGCAACTATTCTCTCCACACTACAATTAGACTAGCTCTAAATATTTCATGCTTCACATAGCCTGGGACTGGTCTACCTGACACTGCCTATACGCATCAATAGGATTTCAACATATTTGTTAAATTACAAGACAAACTACAAAAAATACAGACAAAATCTGTCAAAAATCAAATATATTTTGCCATGTGTTTTTGTTCCAGTTGAATTATTTTCTTTGAGTTGTATAAATTCCTTTACAAAATGCAATTATTTCATTATCCATAGTCTTGGCCCAAGACCATAGATGTAAATAGATCCAATCAATCTGTGGCCTCTCTGACTTGTGTTCATGTATAGGATCTTTTGGGCTGGATAGGGCACACACACACACACACACACACACTCACAAACACACAAACACACACACACACACACTCACAAACACACACACACACTCACACAGACATTTTGTCGTACCTCGGTACATGTCACAAAAATAAATTACACTAAAATAATTAGTTAGGCTGATATGATCGCTGACCACTTGCCATGGATGTCTGAGTGAGGGCTCTTAAAGATAGCGGAGTCAGGGGATATGGGGAGAAGGCAGGAATGGGGTACTGATTGGGGATGATCAGCCATGATCACATTGAATGGCGGTGCTGGCTCGAAGGGCCGAATGGCCTACTCCTGCACCTATTGTCTATTGTGTCTCCATCCAGATTATCCAGGAAGTGGGCAGATCTTGGTGCAATGTTCCAAGAGCTTCCTCACCATACCTTTGCTGGCTCTGTAGATTCTGCCGGCTCATTCAGAATGTAAGTGCGACTTTGCTGAGTTTAGGTTAGAGCTACAGCGAGGAAACAGGCCCTTCGGCCCAACGAGTCCGTGACGACCAGCGATCATCCCGTACGCTAGTTCAATCCTACCCACTAGGGACAATTTACAGAATCTACAAACCTGTACGTCTTTGGGATGTGGGAGGAAACCGGAGCACCCGGAGAAAACCCACGCAGGTCACGGGGAGAACATGCAGACTTGGTACAGACAGCACCCGTGGTCAGGATCAAACTCACTGCGGCACCAAGTTGCTGACCAGCTGAGACCATGTACCTCTCTGCTGTGAAATAAGTGGCTGATTCAATCGTCATTTCGAAGTGCAAGATCGGAAAAAGCAATCAACCAGCAGCAAAACGTTAACGACCTCCCCACAGGTAATATTATTCACACACGTGAAGGAAAGAGAGAGTCGGGCACCTATTTTGTTCAGATAGACACAAAACGCTGGAGTAACTCAGCGGGTCAGACAGCATCTCTGGAGAAAAGGGATAGGTGACGTTTCGGGTCGAGACCCTTCTCCAGAGATGCTGCCTGACCCGCTGAGTTACTCCAGCGTTTTGTGTCCATCTTCGGTTTAAACCCGCATCGGCGGTTCCTTCCTTTACACCATGGTTGTTGACGAGTACGCTTCCTGCATTAACTCTTGCAAAGAACATTCTGAGCTCGGCAGCTGAATAGGACAAGACAGCGTCTTTATTTTGTCTTCCTGCATATTAAAACACAACATTTCATTCAGCATCAATCAATATTACAACGCCCTATCTTGTTCGAGCCTTTCCAAGATCACTGACAAACAGCTGAAGCAGGGGCAGGCGAGAGCAGAGAGCTTCATTATCTTCACCACTGCTGTATATATAACGGCCAGCAGGGATTAGTGAAGTGTGATCAGTGCGGCAACTCCAGCCAACGTCCTCCTGTAAGGCCCGGCCTCTCTCTCTCGGTCCCATGCCAAGGGAACTGAATTGCCAGCCTTGCTATCTGGATCACAGCCCAGTCTCACGTCACATTCACATCCGGCTTTCTCCTTATATTACCGCGCATATTAGGAGCACATTGTGGATGTTTACATTCTGCACAATAAGCATTCGCATTTAGCTGTTAGACACTCAATGCCACAAATCATTTCTCGGCACTATAATTATCACGTGTTGTTATTGTTGACACAAAGACGGTGCCCCCGGCAGCCCTGGAACTGTTAAATACTCGACATGTTTACACGCTGGCCTCTCCAGCCTCAGCCAGCAGGAGCAAGTTTAAGAAGGAACTGCAGATGCTGGAAAATCGAAGGTAGACAAAAGTGCTGGAGAGATTCAGCGGGTGAGGCAGCATCTATGGAGCGAAGGGAAAAGGCGGGGTTTCGGCCCGAAACGTCGCCTTTTTCCTAGGAGCAAATTTAATCTCATCTAGGTCATGGGTGGGAAATGCAGAGCCAAGAAGTCACAACCTATGTTCATGCATGATCCAAGACACACTGATGCTACACGAGCTGGGGAAGGTGGCTTCAAATCAACGGACACGACAGATGAACGAGTCCCACCGCACAACAGGAGGTCAGTCACAGCTCCGACCCCGGCACAACTTTATGAACGGGCTGCCTGCCCCATCACACAGCCTTTGTCTGCAACTCGCCGCGATGAGCAAATACTGGTTTAAACCCAAGATAGACACAAAATGCTGGAGTAACTCAGCGGGACGGGCAGCATCTCAGGAGAGAAGGAATGGATGACGTTTCGGGTCGAGACCCTTCTTCAGACTGAAACATGACCCATTCCTACTCGCCATGATGGCAGTGCGTTTTCCCAATCATCATCACACTGACACCAGCAGCCAGCAGGCCCAGTCACCTCTGTGTCAGAAGCACACGAGGAATGACCTGTGCCCATGCACTCGAGAAATTACTCCTTTTATTGCCTCCTGGCAGAAGAAAAGAGCCCATTAATGTAAAGATGTTTACGATAGACTCTGCAAGAGTTTCCTGTAGACCTGGGGATAACTGTGTCAGTTTGGTAGCTGGTTTATGCTCATTCTAAAGGTTATTCCTCAGGGTTACCTATAGGGAGGTTTCACGGCAGTCGGGTCACGACCCATGACCCGTACTGTTGCTACGCTACGACAAATGGATTACACGTGATGAACTACAGGTAAGCACTTACCATTGTTTCCAGCGTAGCGGGCCCGTTAAAACCCGCCGAAATTGTCAATTTTTGCGCTGTGAATAATTATGGAAATCGGGATAAGCGTGAGAGACATTTAGCCTACTTCAGAATTCAAAAAGTGAGTAGAAATGACGGTAGATAGAAGCGAGAGCTGAAAGGAACAACAACAGCCAGGGTGCTTGGTGAACATTGGCCGTTTGCTCACTGCATTTCATCAACTAAGGCATTATTTGTGTTTTTTCTTGATTCCTTTGGCATCTAAAAAGTTTCAGAAGGGATAAATCTGGCTGTAAAATTTTAAAATCGTCCATGGTTCTCGTGGGTTTTTACATACAAAAATAAAACGCCTCTGAAGCAAAATTTACAACCAGATTTACCACTTCTGAGACTTTTTAGATACCAAAGAAATCAAGAAAAAAAACAAATAATGCCTTACTGTTGATTAAATGCAGTGAGCAAACGCGATAAATCCCGATATTTTCAATTCCGATATCTGCACGGCCAATGTTCGCCAAGCACTTTAGCTGTTGTTGTCCCTTCAGCTCTGCTTCTTTACCTTCATTTCGCTTCACTTTTGGAATTCTGAAGTTGGGTACATGTCTCTCACACTTACCCCGACTTCCACAATTTTTTACAGCGAAAAAATTCGACATTTTGGCGGATTTTAACAGGTAGGAAAGTACGTGTTTCTAGCATTAATAACATATACCGGAAGTTACGTATGTCTTCCAGATGGATTGAGCGGCTCCGTGCTTCAAGCACTATGACCCGGTGACCTTACGTGCAACCCCCCTATAGCCTCAGGAGCTGGGTCGAAGGAGATGAACCCCCTAACGGCAGAGTTACAGTCGGAGAGACGTATAGCATGAAAACAGACCATTCGGCCCACCACATCCACATTGACCAATGGCCATCCATTTATATTAATTCTAACATAGAACATCTTAAATCCATGCCCTCGATTCAAAGGCAAAGTCATGTTCATATCATTAGATCAGAATTAGGCCATTCGGCCCATCAAGTCTACTCCACCATCCAATCATAGCTGGTCTATCTATCCTCTCAACCCCATTCTCTTGCCTTCTCCCCATAACCCACGACACCCATACTAATCAAGAACCTGTCATCTCTGCTGTAAAAGCAACCAATGACTTGGCCTCCACAGTCATCTTGTGGCAATGAATTCCACAATTCACCAACCCCCCTAACTAAAGGAACGGCCTTTCATTCTGAGGCTGTGCCCTCTGGTCCTAGACTTTCCCACTAGTGGCAACATCCTCACCATATCCACTCTATCCAGGCCTTTCACCAATAAAATTAAAGTTCTCCCAGCCCATTCGGTCCTTACCTCAAGCTGCCCAGCATAAACTCTCTGAGATTCTCTTCCTCAACCCCCTTCTTTCACTGGAGACCCAAGAAACTGCAGATGATGGAATCTCAGGAGAAAAACAAAGTTCTGTGGACCTCAGCGGGTCAGGCAGCATCTGTGAAGGGAATGGACAGATGGCGTTTTGGATCGGTTCCTTCTTGAGACCGGTGTAGTAGGTGGGAGAAAACTGGAAAGGGGGGGAGGGGTGAGGGGGGGGGCCTGACAAGTAATAGGTGGATACAGGTGAAGGCCAGATGGGTGGAGTAAGTGACAAAGGCTGGGACTGGAAAGAAGACAAAAGGGTGTTAGAATAGAAGAGTGGAATATATGGCTGGGGGGGGACGGGGACGAGGAATATGGGTGGTGGGGCAAGGAAAGAGGGGGGATAAAAGATAGATGAGAATACAGGAGAGGGGAAAGGAGCAGGGAGACGAGTGTGGTGGGAGATATGTGACACACTGGGGGAGACAGGGGCAAGAGAGGGGGGTGGTTAGGAGAGTATTACTAGTAATAGGAGAGTTCAATGTTTATACCGCTGGGGTCTGAGCTGCTGTTCATCCAGTTTGCATGTGGCCTCACTCTATCAATGGAGGAGGCCCAGGACAGAAAGGTCAGTGTGGGGAATGGGAAGGGGAATGAAAACGGTTAGTAACCGGGAGATCACATTGGCCTTGGCGGACCGAGCGCAAGTATTCTATGCTCAGCCTGGCCGATGTAAATGAGGCCACATCAGAGGCACCGACTGAAATGGACAAGGTTGGAGGAGGTGAGACCTCTGTCTCACCTGGAAGGGCTGATGGGGACCCTGGATGGAAGTAGATGTAAATATATATCTCACTTGCACACACACACACACACACTACCATACATACACACACACACACCATACACGTGCACGCACACACACATGCACATGCAACACATACACATCAGCATATGCACACATTCACACAACCACATCACACACAAAAGCAAGCACACATGCACGCCCCATACACACATGCATGCCACATGCCACACGCCCATACACACACGTAAATAAGGATCATGAACACATACATAAAACCCACTCAATGATGACCGGTGGGGTCAGAGAGACAACTTTGGAACGGCCTTTTTATCTGTGTCCACACTGAATGTCATCCACCCATTTGCACTAATTCTTCATCAATCCCATGTCCCCACAGGATCATTACCCCCCCCCCCCCCACAGATCCCACACACTGGTGGAGGCTTAAAGTGAACAATTAATCTACCAACAGGTGTAACTGTGGGTGTGGTGGGAAACGAAAGCACTCGGAGAAAAACACACAAAGGTGCTGTCTGTGGGAGGGTTCATGGGCCAGTTTGCAGGCTTCACAATTCCTGCCAAGCTAAGATATCTTAGAATGGGCCCCACAACTGATGTGAAGAGATATTAACTCTTCTACTTATGACCTACTTAGCAGGTGCTGGAAACCACAATGTGATGTCAAACATACTGTGCTGGAGTAACTCAGCAGGTCGGGCAGTGTCACTGGAAGGAATGGACAGGAAATGTTTTGGGTCGGTGTCCTTGTTCAGACTGATTATTGTATGGGGTTAGGGGGTGGGGAGAAAGCTGGAAGTGAGGAGGGGCAGGACAAAGCCTGGCGAGTGATAGGTGGATACAGGTGAGGGGAGGGGGTTTGATCGGCAGATGGCTGGACAAAGGCTGGAGATGAAAAGGAGGCAAAAGCGTGGTAGATAATAGGGAGTAAAACATTTAGCCAATACTTGATGCATCCATTCAGGAAAATGAGCTTGAATATATAACAATACATATCTGCAATAAGGCTCTTGGACTATCCTTGATTGGACTTTATCTTGGACAAAACTGTAAATGGCTCAATTGTAATCATGTATTGTCTTTCTGCTGACTGCTCAGCACGCAACAAAAGCTTTTCACTGTACCTCGGAACACGTGACAATAAACTACACTAAACAGAACGGAATATTGTAAGTTCGATTTCATTCACTCCTGCTTTCCTTGCCATCACAAGTCTAGAAAGACTGTTTACATGTGCAACAGGACCAAGACAAACTAATTATGTTTAGAAATCCACACAGCTCGATTGCTGCACAGTGCACCGACTTAAAGCGAAAGGAAAACCCGGCAGAGATGAGCAAACCCAAAACCCTTTAATTCCAGTTTTTAAGGTTTGTGAAGCAAATGTAATAATTTGGATTTTCTCCATGGAAATATCCATCTGTTGTAAATTAATATGTTATCCATTACATCGCTGATGTTAGTTCATGGATCCAGTTTCACAGAACCAGCAAACCGCAAAGTGCATGAAAACAGAGTTAATATGGACTCAGTACACAATCCCACTGCTCCCCCCTCCCCTTGAAAGCTAAGCGGGTAGTTCCCCACCGCAGTCATCTGTCCCTTACCTGCAGTCAGCACTTTGAAATCCAGAAAGATCTGCACATGTGGCACAATCCTGTTCTTGTCAGTTCAGTCGACATTAAAAAAGTGTTTTGTTTTAAAAGTTCTCCCCCAAAGAACATCTGCATAACTGTTTCAGAAACTTTTCCCGTCTGAGCCTCCAACTCAAACCACACCTAATAGCACTTGGCTTCACAAAAGCAGCTGCAGCTTCATGGTATCTGGAAAGGGTCCAACTGAAAAATTTCACTGTAACAGAAGACATAGGTCATGCAAGGCTAGTGAAAAGGAAACGTTTCCAATTCATTAAATCAGAAGCTACATAAGGCCAAGACTGCTACGGTCCGTTATTGTCCCGACAGCTGGCCTGTACGTCTGTGATGAGCGGGTACCCACACACCCAAAGCCATTTCGGAGCCACACCAAGCGCTCGCATTAACATGGGAACCATCATTCACAGAGCTGTTACGAATGAACAAGGGTTAAAGAGGGGGAAAAATGTTAATGGTAACTCCTCTAGCTGATTACTTTGAAAAATCCACAATCATTTAAAAATAATTCAATTGGCATTTATTGCAAATTAACGGTCTGAACTACAAGCCAAACAGCACATGCAGCAACTATTAATGCATCTGTAGTACACTATTGTATTCACAGTTTCTTAGCACAACTATAATACAGTTTCTTAAATAGATCTATAGTGAGCATACATAATCAGATACTTTGTACTGATGCAAATATCATCTCACGTTGTCATAGCATTAACCCATTCATAAATTTCTTACTTAAAAGAGGTTGTGTTGCTTTCTCAATGGCACTTGGCTCACAAGTGTGTGCAGTATATTAAGACCAACAGATGCTTCGAGAATTATTGATTCCATGTACCAATTTTATTTATATAGAAATACTTAAAAAAACATGAAGTAGCACCATTACTTAAGTTTTACCTTTATTATGTAGAACTTTAAATGTCAGAAAAATAAAACTCTTGATACAATTTCAATTCTTGTCTCAGCAAATATAATATTAGTATTTGACCATGAGGTTAAAGGCCCTTTATCATAAAATAAAATATATTTCGTTTTTAAACTTTGCTCAATAAAGTACATTTACGATCAAGTAACTTCACCTACATATACATAAACGAGTGGTAAACAAATGTATTAAAATAGAAATACTAAAAACTATAGTGGTGCAACAGAATCTGTAAATTTTCACTTGATTCTACTTATATAAATGTTAGAAAGCTTAACTGTTTACTTTCATTGATTCTTGCTACTTTTATAATTTCATTTCGTAATAATATAGAATAAAATATGTTTTTATATCATTGACTAGAAAATATGCTGGGTGAAGCGTTTTTTTTTGTTTCTCTAAAAGCCTTTCACTTTTTTTTTTGCTGATCCCCCCTCCTTCCCACCCGATAACTGATCGGCGCGGTCTCAGTCAGGCAACAGTATTGTGTGAGCACTAACAAAACCATACAGTGTTCGTGGCGCCCTAGTTAAAAGGCCATCCGAAAATAAAAAAAGTTTTTTAACCCAGCTACAAAAAAGTTTCACTGAAATTAAATTAAAATACTTGTAAACATCTGCCATACGAAATATAATTTTTCAAGTCAAAAAAGAATAAAATACTTCAATCTGTAATGCAATTCTGCTTTAGAATTCTCTTAAACCTGCGGATTTCACATAATAAACGCGATATGTTTGATGATGTCGGTTTTTTTGCTAACTTTTCAGGATGCGGTATTTCAAAGGAGTTTGTTTGTTTGTTTGTTTGTTCGCCTTTTAAGAAAATATACGTATGGCCTGAGTGACGGCCTTGCGGCAGACTGGACACTCGGGCTGCAGCTTCTCACAGATGCGGGTCGCACAATCCATGCAGAACAGGTTGTGTCCACACGGGACGAGGGCGGCGATCACCTCGCTCTCCAGACACATCAGGCAATCGCGGCTGCCCTTCCTCCGCATGCTACATGACGAGGACGACGACGAGGATGAGGATGAGGACGAGGAACGGGAGCCGCCGGCCTCGGTCAGTGGCCCGGCCGGGAGATGTGCCGCCCCCACCCCACTGACCGGGAAAGGCGCCAGGCCGAGCGGCGAGCCCATTCCGCACAGAGGGTCGCTGCGGACCCGGCGGGCCAGCGGGTGGTGGTCGGGGCCGGCGCCGGGCTGGAGAGGGGGGGGAGGCGGCGGTGGAGGGGGAGGAGGTGGCGGGGGGGAGAGGCGGGGCGGGCCGGCTCGCCGTTGCTGCTGGCTGGCGGGGCCGCCGTTGGCGGTGGCGGGCGGGTAGACGCCGTTAGTCGGGGCGGGGGGCGGGCCGGGCCGCTCGTACTGTGACCACAGAAGGGCGGAGGCGGGCGGGGCGGGCGCGGGGTCAAAGCTGGGCGACTCGAAGCCCAGGTCCCGCTCGCCGTCGGCGGGCAGCGCGTCGCCCCCGTAAGCGAAGCCGTTGGCGGGGCCGCCGTTGGCGCTGAAGTGCGCGGCGGGCGGGCTGTAGTCGGCAAGGCGGGTCGTGCCGAAGTAGGAGTCGGTGGAGGCGCTGCCCAGCGAGCTGGCGCTGTCGTTGCGGTAGTTGCAGAAGGGTTTGCGGCCGGGGGTGGGCTTGCTCCACAGGCCGCCCGCTCCGTTCAGCTCGAAGCCCACGTCCGTGCCGTTGGCGTGGAAGTCGTTGTCATCTGTCAGCTCGATCAGGCCGCCCGTCCTCATGGCGATGTGCGCCTCGATCTCCTCCCGGGCGCGGTCCACGTTCTCGGGCATGCCCGTCACCTCGAACACGGGCTCCTTGTCGCGGCTGGGGGTAACGATGTAGGTGTGGGTCTGCTGCTGGATGCGCTTGATGGTGGCGCCCTTCGGCCCCACGACTAGTCCCACCACCCGGTAGGGTACCCGCACCTGGATGGTGGTCTGTCCGGGCAGGTTGGGCGGGCCGGGGGCCGCGCCGTTCAGCGCCGTGTTCTTGTTGCGGGACGCGCGGATCATGGAGAAATGCTCGGCGGCAGAGATGATTTCCCGCCGCGCCATCGCCACATCCTCCTTGCGACCGGTCACTACGAACACCGGCTCCTCCCCCCGCACCGGCGTCTTGATGTACGTGTTGGTCTTCGCCCGCAACGCTTTGATTTTGCAACCTTTGGAGGGAAAAAAACAGACAAAACAAATCTCATCGTTTAGTCACAAATGCAGAGAGAATGAGACACATCCCGAGCCGACCCTGGCACAACTCGGCCTGACTCGCCTAGCGCCTCGCATGTGTACACTCCTCTTTGTCATCACTTACTCCAGGAAAGGGGGTGGGGGAGAGAGCTGGAGCCAACAGTCCGAAATCACCGTGCGAGAATTCCGCTACAAACATCTCACTCGCTCTAGAGTCCAGAACAACTCTCAACGCGTGCGTCTCCCCCCCCCCCCCCCCCATCGCCCACCCGAATGCAAAGACGCACGGACTACATGCAAGACACGAGAGAAAAGACTCGCACCCTCCCGCCTGCAAGGTTTTTTGCGGCGAATGCAGCATGGAATGGTTTTGCAGAAGACAATGCCCGGTGGTACAGTATACAGGTAATAATTAAGATGCACTGCGCTCAATAGGCGGGATGCAAGCTGGAAGATGCGGAGTAAACAGATACATTGTCACAGCGTGCGGATACATTTAGACACAGGACTGATAGATTGTATCGATGCCACACAAAGCTACACTGTTGCACGCGCGCAGCATAAAGACACAATGTGTCCGTCGCCAGCGCCAAACTGCAACATTGTGAGTCCAGCCCGGGCGAGAAGCGGCTAATCCTCACCTTGTCGGCCCACGATCTCCGCGACGTGCTCCGAGCTCGGCACCGGCACACACTCGGTCATGTTGACGCTCTTCTTCCTCGGCTCGTTGTCGTAAATGGAGCTCTCGTCGTTATCCAGCCCCAGCAGCGAGAGCTGGTCGAGGGCGATCTGCAGCGCTCTCTGGTCATCTAGCGTCTCTCCGCCGTTGTTGTTGTTGTTGTTGGGGTTCCGCTCCATGTCGGCGAAAAGCGAACTCGGCATCTTTTATTAAAGGGGGGAGAGGGAGGGAGAGAGAGAGAGAGAGAGAGAGAGGCTGAGCCCGAGAGAAAGCAGGAAGGAATCAGACAAAAGCAAACGGGAGGGGAGTGTGTAGAGGGGGAGAGAGAGAAAGGGGGGGGGGTAGTGGAGGAGGAGGGGGTGGGAGGCAAGGAGAGAGACGGAGCAGAAGCTGGAGTGCGATGGGGGCAGAGCCGGCAGCGAGGCCGAGCCGTGGCCGGCTCCTGTGTCGCCGGGAGCCGCGGCCGCCGCTCCCCTCCCACTTCCTTTGTGTTGTGGCTCGGCGGGGCGAGCGGGAGGGAGGAGGAGGAGGAGCCGGGAGCGCGGTCGGGAACCCGCAGCCGGTTTGTGGAGGCGGCCGGGCTTTTCTTTGTGCAGATTTTTAGCTGAAGCCCCAACCCTCCCTCCCTCCCTTCCCCGGCAGCGCCGCTCGGCTCCGCCCGGCTGCCTGCCTGCCTCCCTCCCTCCCTCCCTCCCTCCCTCTCCGTGTGTGTGTGTGTGTGTGTGCAGGGGCCGGCTCGCCCGCCTTCAGCACCGTCTCACCGCGCCTCGCTGCAGCCCGAGCCCCGGCAACGCTGCCGAGCAGTGCGGCCCCATGACATCAGGCACGCACGGCAAGGTCGGCGGCCAGAGGTTATCGGCTCGCCGCCTCATTGGCCCGGGGCGGCGAGGGAGGAGGCAGCGCGGGTGAACGGGACCCTCCTTCGCTCTCGCTACTACCACCCCCTCCTCCCTGCTCCCATCTACTACTCGAGAACAATGAAACTATGCGACCTACAGCATGGACTCGTTTATTTTCATGCAGTCGCTGGGAATATACTTAAAAAAAACACACACACATTCTGAAAGGATTCGGCTCCAAGAATCGAGCCTTTCTCCCCTAATCCACATCCACTTTCAGCAGTGGTCAGGATATTCGCATTAAGAAATCACAACCAGTCTCATCGTGAACTGCGAGGGCTATAAATGTTTCTCTTCCCCAGTCAGTGTATGTAAAGATAGCTCAACATCCAAGCAAGGTAAAATGTTGTTAACAGTGTGATCTCTGGTCTGCCAGTTAGTCGATTGAAGAGCAGCCCGTCCCAACCGGGGTGCAGACAAATTAACGTTGACATTAATGAACCAGTCACATATCATGCGATGGTCTATAGTCACAGGCGAACAATGGGTCTTATCATTTTACTGGGCGTTTTGCGATTATTTAATGACTGATTTATTGGTCTGAATGTATTTCTTTTTGAGAAACTTGAACGATGCTAATTGGAAGGCAGGATATATTTCTTCCCGCCTAACTCGTGTCCGTGGCTCCAGGAGGGAGCCAGCCCCCTCGCCCCCGAATCCCGGGCGAAAACATGTCTTTGTTACAATTGTTATTGCGTTCTGCGATCGAGCTGCGCTTTTATAGTGGCGGAGAGGTGGCGATCTTTAGTGATTCGACAACTGGGCTTGCGAAACCATCAAAGAAATAAAATGCATTAAAAAAACAACTTAATGGTCAATTATTGAAGAGAATGTCGCCTTATATTTTAAAGTCAAGCGGGCAATCCAGTGGCAGTTACGTCAGCGGTAACTCCGCGTGTTGGCTAATTACAATTCAAATCTCCCTCCCCCAACACACTGGCGACAATGGAAGACACTTTGTGTTGGTGTTGGTGTGGAACTTTGCGGTGTTTTTTTGTACATTCCACTGCACCGTGCCGATTAGAACTATGACAGACTCGACTATTAGTTACACACACTAATATTACAATGTTACGGCTAACATCACTCGGATGCTGTCATCCCATTTAAGAGCCAGTTGGCGAAGAGTCACGGCGAGGTTAATATTCTTGTTTGTTGCTTGCCGGTGAAAGGTCGAGCCCACGTGCCCAAGAGGACCAGGCTACACAGACACTTGGTATCAAATAAAAACAATCAAACGCAGATGAAGGGCGCAGGTAAACACATCTAAATCTCCGCCCATTCTTTGTAAATGTGCATTTCCACTGAGATTACGGGAGTGGTTTATCAATGAGGTAACCACAGGCGGGAAAGAAACCGGCCCGATTTGTTTTTATTTACACACACTCCAATACCAGAGAACACAGCTCTCAGTATCAACTGGACCATTGTGGGCTCCGCTTTCCCTTCACCATCGTTACTTCTTTTGCATATCTTTCATTCATTTGTGTTCTATATTACCGTCTATATCTCTCGTTACCCTTCTCCCCAGACTCAGTCTGAAGGGTCTCGACCCGAAACGTCACCTATCCATGTTCTCCAGAGATGCTGCCTGACCCGCTGAGTTACTCCAGCACTCTGTGTCTGTCTTCACTGTCAGACATACCTGGTTTGAATTCACGTTTCACCGAATGTTACTCAATGAAGAAGCAGTCATCATGTTTTAGCGGCAAGCCTTTGTAACGGAACCTCTTGCATAATTATATTAACACAATCATAATTCTACGCACTGTCAGATCCCCCAAATTGCGCGATAGAAACCATGAAGTCAAACGCTCAGGGTGCCGAGTAATTTGATAGAAAAGGCAAGAGTTTTCGACACAAACATGTCAATGAGGGGAATGTTGAGCTGCCGGAGGGGAGGACACCGCGTTTAAAACTGGTAACAGCCACTCAAAGCGCAGAATTCCACAATACTCGAGTTTTCATTCTGATTCGAAGAAAAGGCTATGTGTGGATATGAGGCTCGCGGGGAAGATGGATCACAAAAGACATTTCTGTAAAGTGGCCGCGTTGCCCCACAATGTTTATGTTAATATAAACTGCTCCAATCCCCTCAAAGACAAGCCCTTTGTCGCTATCTCTCTGCCTGTCTAGTTAGCATAATCACAGTCACCCTGTAACACGTTCACTGCGTTAGTATGTGCAGGAAAGAACTGCAGATGCTGGTCTAGATCGAAGAGACCGCGTTGGTATCTTGGATTATTTCCTCGCAAATACCCCTTTCAAGCACCTCATTTCCTTCACACACTGCTCTCGGTCTACCAGCTAAGTCCTCGTCGCTATTCTGAACGGATCTGGCGCTGTTTATGTTGAACGGCCCTTAGCCCCCCCCCGAGTTGAGAGGTTATTTGTGTCATTCCCATCAAAGCACTGAAGCCTTTTGGACATTGCGCCTCGCCCCGGGGAGACGCGGCCCGGCTACAGCCAGTTGTATCCCAGAGATGTGAGATCTCAGTCGCTGCCACTTCCCAGACTGTTTACCGCAGAAGAAAGGACGTAGAACCGGCCCGGCCTCGACGAGAGGGGACGTTAATGCTTCACAAGCGGATGTATGTTGCCGTTCGTTTCATTGTCACTGTTCGATGTGAAAACAGTTCGCGCCTTGTGTTGCGAGTCCTACATCTCCCAACGCTCTACATCTCGGGAGTGCAGACAGACGCGCGGGTTTTCTCTAGAGCACAACTGTTGTGTCTAGATCGCTGCCTTTATTTACGCTGTGAATCAGCGAGACAAGAGAGAGCCACGCCAAGTCCGCGGCGCACTGGAGGTAGCAGCAAAGATCACAGAGCGCTCTAGTATCTTTGGGCAGCAGTTTGTCTACCAGCACCGTGGCTCGCGTTTAAACGCACCGGCGGCATGTTTATCCCGGACGGCCAATAACATTTGCTATCGCATACAAACATGCATATCACAGGGACACGTTTAACAGGCATTAGCTATTGGTTTGAGTTATGTCTCGTTAATCATAATTATTCACGCCCACCCCGTGTCCTACACGATTCAAAACTTAAAACAAAATACCAGATTTCAGTATTTGAAAAAGAACAGATTACCATGAAAACCATGAAACATTCAATGATATCAGAAATATTCCCGCACAAATCTGCATTTTTAAGAGTGCCCCTGACTGATTCCCAGTGTTCATTTTAAATGTGTCGGAAGGAACTGCAGATGCTGGTTTACACTGGAGACAGACACAAAAAAGCTGGAGTAACTCAGTGGGACAGACAGCATCTCATAGAGTTATAGTGTGAAACAGCGTGGAACATGCCCCATCTACACTAGTCCCACCTGCCCGCGTTTGGTCCATATCCCTCCAAACCTGTTCTATCCATGTACCTGTCTAACTGTTTCTTAAACGCTGGGATAGTCCCTTCCCTCCTCAACGACCTCCTCTGGCAGCTTGTTCCATACACCCACCACCCTTTCTATGAAAAAGTTACCCCTCAGATCTTTTCCCCTTCGCCTGAAACCTATGTCCTCTGGTCCTTGATTCACCTACTCTGGGCAAGAGACTCTGTGCATCTACCTGATCTATTCCTCTCGTGATCTTATACACCTCCATAAGATCACCCCTCATCCTCTTGCGCTCCAAGGAATAGAGTCCAAGCCTACTCGACCTCTCCCTGTAGCTCAGACCTTCGAGTCCGGGCAACATCCTCGTAAATCTCTGGAGTAAAGGAGCCTGGACATTGGGCCCGTGATTGTGATTATGCTGATGAGCAGAAATTTTATTCTTGGGGGAATTTGGGCATATTCAGAAGGACTGCACTGAAGTCAAGTGCTCTCGGTATGGAGCAGATTACCAGCCGTTTTTGTGAATATGCTTTATATTCAATTGTTAACTTCTGTTTAGTCGTAGATGACCTATTCTGAAAATTAACAATATTTGATCCATAGTCGTCTTCAGACTTTGCTGCTTGGGTTAGACTATGGTTGGTCTGAGAGATGATTTCTATATAAACGGTCTGTGGTGGAATGTGTGGGTGAAGTGCCGCTGGATTGTATCATCCACCCACACCATCAAATCCCCATTACACTAGCTCATTCCCCCATGGCCCCATAAAACAAGCCCTGATCTCACATTTCACTCTTTGCTTGTTCCAATCTAATTTGCTGATGCAGACATTTTTAAAGAAGATTTCCTTGAATTATGAACTGAGAGTTGAGACATGCACTGAGTGTAACTGAACATTGGGATCCAGGTTGGGCTATCGAGTTGACTGTGGACATTGACAATCCATGTACATTGGGAGCAATTTATATAATTTCAGGAAAATGAAAGAGAATGTGTAGGAAGGAACTGCAGATGCTGGTTTACACCGAAGATAAACACAAAATGCTGGAGTAACTCAGCGGGACAGGAAGTATCTCTGGAGAGAAGGAATAAGTGACGTTTTGGGTTGAGAGTCTTCTTCAGACTGAAGTTCAGAGAGAGAGAGAGAGAGAAGACAGAGGGAAGTTGGGATCTGGATCAGATGAGATTAGCGTATCATGGCATCAGTTTCAGCACAGGCATTGTGGGCTGAAGGGCCATGCTGTACTATTCTATGTGCTATACGGTGTACAGAATGGAAACAGGCCCTTCGGCCCAACTTGCTCACGCAGACCAACATGCCCCATCTACACTAGTCCCACCTGCCTGTGTTTGCCCAATATCCCTCTAAACCTGTCCTATCTACGACTAAACAGGAATTAACAATTGAATATAAAGCATATTCACAAAAAAGGCTGGTAATCTGCTCCATACCGAGAGCACTTGACTTCAGTGCAGTCCTTCTGAATATGCCCAAATTCCCCACAAGCATAACATTACTGCTGACCACTATCACGGGCCCAATGTCCAGGTTCCTTTTCTCCAGAGATTTACGAGGATGTTGCCAGGACTCGAAGGTCTGAGCTATAGGGAGAGGTTGAGTAGGCTGGGACTCTATTAAACGTTGTGATAGTTCCTGCCTCAACTACCTTCCCCGGCAGCTCATTCTATACACCCACCACCCATTGTGTAAAAAGGTTGCTCCTCAGGTTCCTATTAAATCTTTACCCCCTTACCTTAAAGCTATGTCCTCTGGTTCTCGATTTCCCTAATTTTGGTTAAAAAACCCCTCTGCATTTAGCCTATCCCTCTCATGATCTTCCACACCTCTATGTGATCAACCCCTCATCCTCCTGCGCTCAAAGGAATAAAGTCTTAGCCTGCTAAACCTCTCCCTGTAGCTCAGGCCCTCGAGTCCTGGCAACATCCACGTAAATCTATTCTGTACCTTTTCCATCTTTATCCACCTTTTCTCCCTACTTGACTCATGAAAATCCATAGGGTTAAAATGTTAATTCTTTTCCTACCTAGGTCTGGGTCAAACATGCCTTTGATATTTTTATCCATGTAACATTCTGGAAGGAAGAGCGGTAGAAAGGAAAATCACAAAGGCCAGTAAAAAGTTACAGCATAACGGTTGGAACTGCAGGCTGAGAAGCCTCTCGGTCCCAATAGACTCTACCCAAAGGTCTCAAAGGAATTGGCCGATAACATAACTCTGTCTTGCTTTTAATTTTCAATTAGACTAAAAATAGCAAATATAATTCCTTTATTCAAAATGACATGGTGGTGAATCTGTGGAATTCTTTGCCACAGACGGCTGTGGAGGCCAAGTTAATGGATATCCTTAAGACAGAGATTGATTGACTGGTTCTAGATTAGTACGGTGTCAAAGGTTATGGGGAGAAGGCAGAAGAATGTGGCTGAGAGAGAAATACGGATTAGCCATGATTGAATGGTGGAGTAGATTGAATGGGCCGAATGGCCTAATTCTGCTCCTAGAACATGTGAACATATGACAATGAGTGGAGACTACAGGCCCATTAGCATGTGCCACGTGGAAAATATTGGAGCTATTATTAACAATATTTTAGCAGGGTGCTTAGATCCCTGAACCACACCACTCATTATGTCAAGCCAACCAGAAAAAGGCCAGTTACACCGGACAATCTTCCCACATCCTTGCTGATACCTCCTACGCCAAAAACATTCCGTGTTCTCAATGACCTTTCATGTGGCTCCTCATCAGTTCCTTTACAAAGTCTGCTACATTCACTGCATTCTCTTTATCCAGAGCACATGTTACTTTGTCAAAAAGCTCCAATAAGTATTTCCTTTTCACAAAACCACGTTGACTTTGCCTGCTTACCTTGAATTTTTCAAATTGCCCTGCCATTATACCCTTAATAACTGGCCCAGATAGTTTCTCAAAGACGCATGTTTAGCTAATGCTTGTCTGCTTTCTGTCTCTTAACTCAAAGATGTTACATTTGCTATTTTGCAATGTAATAGAACTTTCCATGAATTTGGGGAAATTTTGGAAATTACAACCGTATCCCAATTTACTCAATTTCTAGAAGGTCACTTGTTTCATGAAGTCTGGTGCAAAACACTTGTTTAATTATCTGTTAACTTTCGGTTTGCTGTTATTAATTCTCCGTAAACATTTTCCAGACACCCGATGCTCACTGTGTTGGCTTTGCTTTTCTGTTTTACATTTCTATTTGCCTTTTCCTTAAGTTTCATATGATTTTTACCAATTTTCGTAAACCAGGGATGCTGGATCTTTCCCATGGAACTTTTTCTTAGGAACATATTTCTTCCGTATTGTGAAAGATCTCCTGAATGTCTGTACCTCTGTACCACAACTTGAAACGCTGATCCTTTAAATGAATTTCACAGTAAACATTAGCTAGCTCTGCTGTCATGCCTTCAACATTTTACTTATTTTCATGTACGGCAACCTGAGTGTCCAGGAGCAGAAAAGGCTGCAAAAAGTAGTAACCACTGCCCAGTCCATCATCGGTTCTGACCTCCCTATCTAATCCAGTTGCTGCCTCAAAAAGGCTGCCAGCATCATCAAGGACACACACCATCCTGGCCACACACTCATCTCTCCGCTGCCATCGGGTAGAAGGTACAGGAGCCTGAAGACTGCAACATCCAGATTCAGGAACAGCTTCTTCCCCACAGCCATCAGACTATTAAACACAACTTCAAACAAACTATGAACTATAACAACCTATTGCACTTTATCGTTTACTGATGTGTATGTATATATATTCTATGGTATATGGACACACTGATCTGATCTGTATGTATGAGTACAATATCCCGTTGTGCTGCAGCAATGCAAGAATTTCATTGTCCTATCTGGGACATGACAACAAACTCTCTTGACTTGACTTGACTATTTAAGCTTAAAATACTTATAGAGCCATTCTTCTTTCAAGTCAAGAGTCAAGAGAGTTTTATTGTCATGTGTCCCAGGACAATGAAATTCTTGCTTGCTGCAATCTCGGTCAAAGTGATTGTAAAATACAATCATAATACCAATAGGTCCTAACTTACTTTATAGAAACAAAGAACTGCAGATGCTGGTTAATACACAAAGGGACACAGAGTGCTGGAGTAACTCAGCGGGTCAGGCAGCATCTGTGGAGAACATGGATACGTGACGTTTCACAAAGTGCTGAAGTAACTCAGCAGAGGCAGCATCTGTGGAGAACATGGATACGTGACGTTTCACAAAGTGCTGAAGTAACTCAGCAGAGGCAGCATCTGTGGAGAACATGGATAGGTGACGTTTCACAGAGTGCTGGAGTAACTCAGCGGGTCAGGCAGCATCTGTGGAGAACATGGATAGGTGACGTTTCGGGTTGAAACCCTTCAGACTAATTGTGGAGAGGGGAGAAGGAAGCTGGAAAGGGGGAGAGACAGGACAAAGTGTGGGAGGTAAAAGGTCAACATAGGCAGGGAGGGGGGGGGGGGGGGTCGATAGGCAGATAGTTGGGACAAAGGCCAGAGATAAGAACGGAAGGTATGTGATGGGTTGAGGAGTTACTTACTTTCTTTAATTGTCTCTTTGCACAATACCAGGTCCCCCTTTGGTCTCAGAAGTTCCATCCGTACATTGGGGATGGTTGTCTGGTTTTACAATGTTCATATCGATTAGAATGAACCTTGATGATCACCAAACATTTCCGGTTTGCTCCCATTCTAAGCTCTGTTCTGCCATGAGTCAGTGCTGTCTTTGTGGACATTAAGGTGCTGTGTCAACCTGTAATAAACATATGTGCCACGTGGCCAGGAAATAAAACAATGACATTGAACATTTTAGAGGTGTCGCGATGGCATTCTGGCGCGTATGGGGAGAATCTACAAACTCCATCCAGACAGCACCCATGGCCAGGATCGAACCCGGCCGGGTCTGTGGAGCCGTGAGGTAGCAACTGCTGAAAATTAATTGATACCACACTCATGAACAAAATCATATGCTTTGATTGAATCACCAAGGAAGGTCAGTCAATGAGTAAAGGAAATGCAGATGCAAATTTTTCTGAAAAAGCCACACAATGCTGGAGGAACTCAGCGGGTCAGGCAGCATCTCTGGAGAAAAAGAATAGGTGATGTTTCAGGTCGGGACCCTTCTTCGCATCTTCAGATCTGAAGGATCCTAACCTGAAACGTCACCTATCCATGTTCTCCAGAGATGCTGCCTGACCCGCTGAGTTACTCCAGCACCGTGTGTCAGTCCTGCTGGAAAATGAGATCCTTGAGCATCTCTGTAGCTATTTATTAAAGAATACATTTCATCATGATTTGTTACAGTTAGCCATCAGAAAGTAAGCATCATATTTCTTTCCTATTCCCCTCTGACTGCCCGCTGCTCAGCTATTCATGGTTTTGCTGATTCAATCTGTGCCTAAGTCGAACAGCCAAGGACATATTTGTAATTTCAGTCCATGCACCTGTGAAATTATCATTTTGGTCAGGAATAATAGCTTCACGTTGTGATCAAGCCACTGTAACCTTTTGCTATTTGGGTACCCTAAAGTCTGCAAACTCGAAAGAGAAAATTAGAACCCTTAAGCATATTGTTCTTTGCCTGCGTATGGTTAAAATGGAACATTTTGAGTGCGTTTCATGAAAGGCCATATTCTAGCAGATTCTTATTTCAAACATAATATAACAATAATAAAGAATAACTGTGAATGAAAATCCCTGCATGAGAATGGATGGGCTCTGTGCGATCTTCCTTAATGATTAAATAACTCAATGCCCCATGGAGTGTATTAAATTATTTATTACTAAAGCTGGTTCTCTGTTTGGATACCAGATACATCAAGAGCAGAGGAACAAGCATGATGGAGACGTGGAATCTGTGGATGACCTAGTAATCTCTGAGGAGTTAATTAAGTTAGTGCTGGATATTACTGCAGTATGATCACTGAAGGATTGCCTGAAAAGCTATCTTTGGCAAATCACCAATTTCATCAAAGGATATGTGAAGTAGAAACCTCTATAAATAAACTGGGGAACCTCTCTCACTCCCTAGATATGGCACGCACAAAGAAAGGAGGGCAACTGGTACATTATCCACACACAAGGGTGATGGGTCTGTGGAATGAGTGGTTACAGGAAGTGGTAATATTACAGTGTTTAAAGGACATTTGGACAGGTACATGGATAGAAAATATTCATGTTCATAAATTCTCGGAACAGAATTAGGCCATTCGGTCCATCAGGACTACCCCGACATTCAATCATGCTGAGAGATATGTGCCAAACGTAGGCAGGTAACTTGGCCGGCATGGGCAAGGGAGGTGCAAGGATGGATAGATGGTTGATACGGAACCATCAGGCAGCATGGTGGCACAGCGGTAGAGTTGCTGCCTCACAGCACCACACACCCAGGTTTGATCCTGACCTCGGGTGCTGTCTGTATGGAGTTTGTACCTTCTTCCCGTGACCACGTGGTTTTCCTCTGGGTTCTCTGGTTTCCTCCCACATTCCAAAGGCGTGCAGGTTTGTGGGCTAATTTGCTTCTGTAAATTGTCCCTAATGTGTAGGATAGAGCTAGATACGGGTGATCGATGGTTGGGATAGACTCAGTGGGCCGAAGTGCCTGTTTCTGCGCTGCATCTCGAAACATAACACAAAGAACGTAGAGAGGGAAGAAATGGTTCATTTTCATTTTGGAAGTTTGTTAATGCTGGAGAAAAAATTTGGATCAGAAATAGTTACAACAGAAGAGGAGTCCATTTGGCCCATCATGTCCACAACACTTGACAATGAGCTCCCGGCCTAACCCCTCTGTCCTACACTGGGTCTATGGCCATGACCCATCATGTCCACAACCTCACTGTCCTACACTGGGTCTATGGCCATGGCCCAGCAGATCACGGTTCTACTGCCACACTTCCATCACGTTTTCAAGCAATAAGTTCCCTTCACCCTCTGCTGGAATTTTCTTTCTCTCACCTCGAATCCCTCTACCAATTATTTTAAGTTTATGCACCTTGATTTTTAATTAAATTGAGAAATACAGCATGGAAACAGGCCCTTCAGCCCACCGAGTGCACGCCAACCATTGGTCACCGGTTCACACGAGTTCTATGTTATCCAACTTTCACACCTCCACCCTACACACTGGGCGGAATTAACCTACAAACCTGCATTTTTTGGGGATGTTGGAGGAAACCGGAGCACCCTGAAGGAAGCCACAGGGAGAACGTGCAAACTCCACACAGACAGCACCTGAGGCCACGTTCTCTGGCGCTGTGAAGCAACAGCTCTACCCGCTGCATCACTGTACCAACACTGCAGCATCATTTGAAGCCCCCCTTCCCATCTAATGTATCTAACCGCTCACCATTTTCCACCCCAAAATTAACTATGCCCTCATTCTCTTCCTTTCCAAAGAAAACAACCTTGACAGATCCAATCTCTCCTCAGTCCAACAATTTCCCAGACCTGGTAATATTTTCATAAATCTTCTCTGCATCCTCTCCAGTGTAATATCACATTTCCCATAATGTTGTGAGCAGAATCTTGCACATTACATGGCTGTGGACAAACTATTGTTTATACAAGTCCTGCACAATCTCCCTGCTTTTATATTTCATGTGTCAGCTAATAAAGGAAAGCATTGCATATGCTTTTTAAACTATCCTAATTCTCTGCTACCTTTCAATATCTGTAGACACAGATCCCTCTGTTCCCTCACACCACTCAATATCCTGCTAGTTATTCTTTATTCTCTGGTCCTGCTTTACTTTCCAAAAAACACAACTTCTCACTTCTCTGAATTGAGTTCCATTTGCCCAGAATATTATCAGAATCTTTCTAAAGCATAAAGCTTTTCCCACAGTCAGCCACATCATACAATTTTTACCGAAGCCAATTAACCTACAAACCTGTACGTCATTGGAGTGTGGGAGGAAACCGGAGCACCCAGAGAAAACCCAATCCCTTTTGACCTATGACCCCCTTCAGGTAAGGAGACTATAATTGTCTGGAGTAGTCTCACAACTCCCTGTATAATTGTAGAATAAAAGGGCGTACCTTAAGAACGGAGATGAGGAGGGATTTCTTTAGCCAGAGGGTGGTGAATCTGTGGAATTCATTGCCACAGACAGCTGTGGAGGCCAAGTCATTGGGTATTTTTAAAGTGGAGATAGACTTGATTAGTAAGGGTGTCAAAGGTTACGGAAAGAAGGCAGGAGAATGGTGTTGAGAGGGAAAGATAGATCAGCCATGATTGAATGGTGGAATAGACTTGATGGGCCGAATGGCTTAATTCTGCTTCTATGACTTATGAACTGACGAAGTAAAGTAACTTTACTTTTGTAGTCGCAAGAAAGACTAATCCACCATTGACCTTTCCACTGGCATGTGACCTTTCAGTAACCTTTCCAGAAGGACGACGTCCCCCAATACCTCACTTCCCAATCTATCCCAGGAGAAAGATGCAGCATCCATGGTTAGCAGCGGTCAAGTTGAATATGAAATGAAAGGCTAGTGCATGCAGAGTGACAAGGTTTAGTGGACCGGGAATTTTACAAGAACCAGTGGGATGAGAAACTATGAAGTTAATAAGGAGAGAGAAAATTGATTATGAGAGAAAACTGACAAGCAATGTCAACACAAATAGTCAGGGCATCTGTTGATATATAAAGAGAAGCAGCCAGGGTAAGTATGTATCCCCAGGGAGCAAGACTGGAGAATTAATCATGAAAAACATGGAAATGGCAGATACATTTATACGCAGCCGTCTCCATGGTGGAGGCATTGCAAATATCCCAAAGTTGTCATAGAAACATAGAAAATAGGTGCAGGAGTGGGCCATTTGGCCCTTCCAGCCAGCACCACCATTCAATATGATGATGGCTGATCATCCACAATCAGTACCCCATTCCTGCTTTCTCTCCATATCCTTTGATTCCTTAAGCCTCAAGCGCAATATCTAACTCTCTTGAAAACATCCAGTGAATTGGCCTCCACTGCCTTCTGTGGCAGAGAATTCCACAGATTCACAACTCTCTGGGTGAAAAAGCTTTTCCTCATCTCAGTCTTAAATGGCCTAACCCTTATTCTTAAACTGTGGCCTCTGTTCTGGACTCCTGCCTCTGATGAGGCAACTTCAAACAACACAATAGACCCAGTACCAATGATTTAACAAGAGGTTGGAGTAACACAAAATGCTGGAGTAACGCAGCGGGTCGGGCAGCATCTCTGGAGAACATGGTTAGGTGACGTTTCACAGAGTGCTGGAGTAACTCAGCGGGTCAGGCAGCATATGGGCTGAAAAGATGAAGTACGAAGGGAAGCTGGCCAGGAATATAAAGAAGGACAGTAAAAGCTTCTTTAGATATGTTAAGGGAAAAAGAATAGCAAAGTCAAATGTGGGTCCCTTGAAGGCAGACGTGGGTGAAATTATTATGGGTAACAAGGAAATGGCAGAAGAGTTGAATAGGTACTTCGGATCTGTCTTCACTAAGGAAGACACAAACAATCCCCCAGATGTACTGGAGGACAGAGGATCTAAGGGGGTAGAGGAACTGAAAGAAATTTTCATGAGGCGAGAAATAGTATTGGGTAGGCTAATGGTATTGAAGGATGATAAATCCCATGGGCCTGATGGTCTGCATCCCAGGGTCCTCAGGGGAGGCGCTCTAGAAATAGTGGAAATAGTATTGGTGATCATTTTCCAATGTTCAATAGATTCAGGATCAGTTCCTGTGGATTGGAGGATAGCTAATGTTATCCCACTTTTCAAGAAAGGAGCGAGAGAGAAAACGGGGAATTACAGACCAGTTAGCCTGACCAGTGCTGGGAAAGATGCTGGAGTCAATTATTAAAGAGGTAATAATGGGGCATTTGGATAGCAGTAAAGGGATTAGTCCAAGTCAACATGGATTTATGAAAGGAAAATCATGCTTGACTAATCTTCTGGAATTTTTTGACGATGTGACAAGTAAAATGGATGAAGGGGAGCCAGTGGATGTAGTGTATCTAGACTTTCAGAAAGCCTTTGATAAGGTCCCGCACGGGAGACTGGTGACTAAAATTAAAGCACATGGTATTGGGGGTAGGGTGTTGACATGGATAGAAAATTGGTTGGCAGACAGGAAGCAAAGAGTAGGAGTGAACGGGTCCTTTTCAGAATGGCAGGCAGTGGCGAGTGGAGTGCCGCAAGGCTCGGTGTTGGGGCCGCAACTGTTTACCATATATATTAATGATTTGGAAGAGGGAATTAGGAGCAACACTAGCAAGTTTCGGATGACACAAAGCTGGGTGGCAGTGTGAACTGTGAAGAGGATGTTAGGAGGTTGCAGGGTGACCTGGACAGGTTGAGTGAGTGGGCAGATGCGTGGCAGATGCAGTATAATTTAGATAAATGTGAGGTTATTCACTTTGGCAGCAAAAACAAGGGGGCAGATTATTATCTCAATGGGGTTAGGTTAGGTAAGGGGGAGGTGCAGCGAGACCTGGGTGTCCTTGTACACAAGTCAATGAAATTTGGCGTTCAGATACAACAGGCAGTGAAGAAATCTAATGGAATATTGGCCTTCATAACAAGAGGATTTCAGTATAGGAGTAAAGAGATTTTTCTGCAGTTGTATCGGGCTCTGGTGAGACCATATCTGGAGTATTGTGTACAGTTTTGGTCTCCTAATTTGAGGAAGGACATCCTTGTGATTGAGGCAGTGCAGCATAGGTTCACGAGATTGATCCTTGGGATGGCGGGACTGTCATATGTGGAAAGATTGAAAAGATTAGGCTTGTATTCACTGGAGTTTAGAAGGATGAGGGGGATCTTATAGCAACATATAAAATTATAAAAGGACTGGACAAGCTAGATGCAGGAAAAATGTTCCCAATGTTGGGCGAGTCCAGAACCAAGGGCCACACTCTTAGAATAAAGGGGAAGCCATTTAAGACTGAGGTGAGAAAAAACGTTTTCACCCAGAGAGTTGTGAATTTGTGGAATTCCCTGCCACAGAGGGCAGTGGAGGCCAAGTCACTGGGTGGATTTAAGAGAGAGTTAGATAGAGCTCTAGGGGCTAGTGGAATCAAGGGATATGGGGAGAAGGCAGGCACGGGTTATTGATTGGGGACGATCAGCCATGATCACAATGAATGGCGGTGCTGGCTCGAAGGGCCCAATGGCCTCCTCCTGCACCTATTTTCTATGTTTCTATCTCTGGAGAACATGGTCGACACCCTTCTTCAGATCTCGATTATGAGAATCTGAACCCAAAACATCACCCATTCCTTCTCTCCAGAGATGCTGCCTGACCCACTGAGTTACTCCAGCACTCTGTGAAACGTCACCTATCCATGTTCTCCACAGATGCTGCCTGACCCGCTGAGTTACTCCAGCACTTGGTGTCTATCGTCTGTGTAAATCCGCATCAGCAGTTCTTTCCCACACACTTAACAAAAGGGACAAGGTATTTGTAAAACAAATAGGTTAGAAGCACACAAGTCTGATTTGATATTCAGATGGCATTCAACAAGGTGCCACATACATGCCTTATGCAGGAGCTAAGAGCTCTTGATATTAGCAGAAGTGTGTTGGCATGTATTCAAGACTGGTTACTACATGGAAGATAGAGAGACAGAATACATTTTCAGGTTTAGTTTAGTTTAGATATGGCGTGAAAACAGGTCTTTTGGCCCACCGAGTCTGCACCGGACCAGCAATCCTTTCACACTAACACTATCCTACACACACTAGGGATAATTTTAGATCTGTACTAAGCCAATTAACCTACAAACCTGTACGTCTTTGGAGTGTAGGAGGAAACCGAAGATCTCGGAGAAAATCCACATGGAAATGTGTAACTAGTGGAGTCCCCTGTGGATCAGTTCTTGGCCTTCAATTAGTTACCAGTTACTCAGCGGGTCTAGCTTTCCTGACCCGAAACGTCACTCATCCTTTATCTCCACAGATGCTGCCTGACCTGTTCAGTTACTCCACTCTGTGTATATCTTTGCTATAAACCAGCATCTGCAGTTCTTTGTTTCTACATATCTTCGGGGTTTATCAGTTTTCATGTTCTTTAACTTCTGGAGTAACATTTTTACTCCAGTAATTTATTTCTTCCTTTGCACTGGACCCTGGCATTTCTGGAAAAATTATTGTGTTTTGTTTCATGAAGACTGACACAAAGTGCTTGAATCTTCCACCATTTTCCTACTCACCATTACAAATTCTACCCTCTTTGTCTTCAATGGACTCACCTTTGGCCTTGCTGACCTCTCTCATTGTAAACACCCCTGCAAGATCTTGGACTCTGCACTGATTTATTCAAGTATTCTGTGTTCTCTTTATCAACTTTCTTGGTTATCGTTTGTTGACTTCTAACAAGCCGTCAGATGTGCTCAGATTCCGCACTATCTTTAACTTTCCCTGTAATCCGTGGTGGGACCACTTTCACTTTGTATTTTAAGCAGTAAAATGAGCCATGAAGTACATGCAAAGAGTCTGAAATGTGATGTAGATTGGCTAAGCAAAGTCGGCAATAAATAACTGATAATGTGCGAAAACGTAAGCATGTTCACTTTGGCCAGAATAGAAACATAGAAAACAATTTAAATGTTGAAAAACAAAGTCTTTTAAGATCTGGTGTTCACTCATGAAATACAGTAACCAACCATGGTGACAAAACAGGCACTTGAAAGAAAACTAATGTCATGTTGCCCTTTACTGACAGTAGATTGGAGTATAAAAGCTTTGATGTTTGCTAAGGTGGAACAGGGCTTCATAGGAAAGGTAAACACAGAGTGCTGGAGTAACTCAGCGGGTCAGGCAGCATCTGTGGAGAACATGGATAGGTGACGTTTCAGGTCAGGACCTTTCTTCACACTGAAATAGGGGGGGGGGGGGGACTGCAGGCAAGAAAAGACCGGGACAAATCAGGGTGGGCAACAGATGACCTCAGGCAGGGTGGTTCTCTGATAGGCCAATTGTTGGCTTGGGAAGGTGCAATCACAAGAGGAATACATCGTTGCAAACTGTAACGACTGGGGTGGAGGAAGTGGGACAAGGGGGAGGGGGAGGGGGAGGGGGAGGGGAGGAGGAGGGGGAGGGGGAGTGTTAGTAGAAGTTACTTAAAATGTGAAAATAGAAGAGTTTATAGGACTTTGGTTAGGCCACATTCCAGTCGTCCCTGTACAAGAAGGATGTGTGGGCTTTAGAGAGGGTGCAGAGGTGGTTTATCTGAACACTGCCTGAATTAGAGTATTAGTTAAATGGACAGGTTGGACGAACCTGGATTGTTTTCTCTAGATTGCCAGAGGTTGAGGAGAGATCTGATAGAAATGTATAAAAATCTATAAATAAGAGAGCACTAGATGGGGTAGACAATCAGAACCTGTTTTTCCAGGGTGGGAGTGTCAAAGACTAGAGGGCACAGCTTTTAAGGTGAGAGGGGCAACGTTTAAAGGAGATGTGCGGGGCAAGTTTTTTACACAGAGAGTGATGAGTACCAGGAACCAATCCAATCCAGACAACATCCTGGTGAATGTGGTGACCAGAACTGCACACAATACTCCAAATATGGCCTTGCCAAAATGTTATACAGCTGCAAACTGACTTCCTGACTTACAACCCTATCCACTTGTAAAGCCACTTTGAGGGAGCTATCGTCTTGCACCCCGAGATTCCTGTACCTCAATGTTCCCAAAAGTTCTGCCATTTTCTATACACTTTCCTCTTACGTTTGACCTCTCAAAATGCAACATCTCTCACTTGCCCAGCCAGAACTGCATCTGCCATTTCTCCCCCCACATTTCCAACTGATGCCTGTGCTACGGTATCAGTGGAAAACAATCCTCGCTTCCCACATCTCCACGTTTCTGTCATCTGCAAACTTACTAATCAGTCTGCCTATCCTGTCACCCAGATCAGTAATATAAATGACAACAGCAGAGGACTCCACTGCTCCTTGCTCAACACCCACTGGTCACAGATGTCTGGTTGGAGAATCATCCCTCCACCTCGGCCCTACATCTTCTCTGACCAAGCCAGTTTTGGATACAATTTACCAAGTCACCTGGGATCCCAAGCGACCTAATCTTCTGTAGCAGCCTACCATGAGGGAGCTTGAGGAACACAAAGTATTAGAGTAACTACTTTGGGTAGCACAGTAGTAGAGTTGCTGCCTTACAGCTACAGAGACCCAGGTTTGATCTTGACTATGGGTGCTGTCTGTACGGAGTTTGTACGCTCTCCCTGTGACCGTGTGGGTTTTCTCTGGATGCTCCGGTTTCCTCCCACATTGCCAAAACGTGCAGGTTTGTGGGTTAATTGGCTTCTGTAGATTGTCCCTAGTGTGTGGGATAGAACTAGCATACGGGTGATCGCTGGTCGGTTCGGACACACTGGGCCGAAGGGCCTGTTTCCACGCTGTATCCCTAACATCTAAAGAAATCTAAAAACTCAGCATCTCTGGATTGTAAAATGCTTTACACAACTGCCCAATGCCCCAGCCTCATCGATCACCTCCTCAAAAAAAACAAGCACATTTATGAGACAGGTCCTCCCCTGCACAAAGCCATGCTGACTATCTGGAATAAATCCATCTGCTCCAAACACAAGTCAATTCTGTCTCGAAGAATCTTCCCCAATAATTCCCCTCCCACTGACGTAAGTCTCACTGACCTGTAAGATTCTGATTTGCCCTGTGGCCTTTCTTAAACAAAGGAACAGCACTGGCACCATTCCAGTATTCTGGCATCTTAGTTGTGGCTAAAGAGGATACAGAGATCCTTGTTCATACCCCGGTATTTGTTCCCCTCAATACCCCGGGTTCGATCCCATCGGGGCCTTGACACTGATCCACCTTAATGTTCCATTCCTCTCACTCTCCGTCTCTCCCCCACCCTAATCATCCTGCTAGTTTTACTGGTCGCGTGCCCTCGTTATCACCTCCTCCACAGCCAACAATGGACCATTGTGGGCTCTTTGGACATCGGTATTGGCTCCAATTTGTTTTGCACCTTTTCATACCTCTAGCTTCCTTTTCCCCTCTCTGAAGAAGGGTCTCGAACCGAATTGTCACCTATTCCTTTTCTCCAGAAATGCTGCCTGACCCGCTGAGTTACTCCACCACTATCTTCGGTGTAAGCAGCATCTGCAGTTCCTTCCTACACTTAAAGACTGCCAAATCCTTCTTCTTCCTAATGTCCTAAAACACCATCATAACCATTCTTAATCTCACCAACATTCATGTCTCTCTCTCTCTGCTCAATACCAATGTACTCATGAAGGACCTCACCTACTTCCTCTGGTTTGATGTATAAATCCCCTCCTTTGTCCTTGAATGAACCCATGCTTTCCCTTGCTACCCTCTTTACTTTAGTTCAGTTTATTGACATGTGTATCGAGGTACAGCAAACAGCTTTTGTTGCGTGCCAATCAGTCAGCGGAAAGACAAGACATGATTACAATCGAGCCATCGATAGTGTAGAGATATAGGATAAAGGGAATAACATGAATGACGTTTAGTGCGAGATAAAGTCGAGTAAAGTCCGATCAAAGATGGTACGAGGGTCTCCAATGAGGTAGATGGTAGCTCAGGACCTCTCTCTAGTTGTGGTAGGATGGTTCAGTTGCCTGATAACAGCCGTGAAGAAGCTGTCCCTGAATCTGGACATATGCTCCTCATTTCATCTGGTCACCTTTGTGTGGCAATGTAGGGGACAAAGGGAGATGACAGAAGATGGTCAGTGGGCCGAAGGGCCTGCTTCAATGCCACATGACTGACTAACTCTAACTTGGTGTTTTGGTGCACAGTTTCTTCACAATTCCGCCACACAAAAATAGCCAGTGGAATGAAGGTGACATTGGTCATATTTGTCCCTTTTGACCTAAAATGCCTATGGATTCTCCTTAATCCTACTTGCCGAGGACATTTCATAGCAATCTTATCCTACCTCATTCTTTATTTAAGTTCTTTCCTGCTTCCTTTATATTCCTCAATATCTTGTTATTTTGCACAGTATTCTTTCGTTGAGAAATTTTACGTACAATTTAGGCACAGTTTCTATATAATTTGTAGTTGTGCATTTGTCTGTCTCTGTTTCTACGATGTGGTGAACTGGATGTTCATTGTACCTGTACCTCATTGTATTGGTGTGATATCAATAATCCTAACTTGATTTGATGCACCATCAGGCCAAGATCCTGGATCTATGTCAGTCAAGTCTTCAGTGGGATGCAGTCTGAAGAAGGGTCCCAACCCGAAACATTACATATCCATGTTCTCGATATGTTTGGCCCATATCCTTCCAAAACTGTCCTATCCATGTACTTGTCCAAATGTTTTTTAAATGTTGTAATAGTATCAGCGATGCTGTCTGGCCCGTTGAGTTACTCCAGCACTTTGTGTCCTTGTCTGGTATGCTGTCAGTTTAATTCCATCCTGGTCTTGTCAAACAGCTTGGCACATATCTACTGTGCTCTGGTTATTCTAGTGCACATTACATCCAGTTACAATGGGCCAGAATCTGTGGTTCCACATCTGTTCACTAGACTCGCTGAACCAGCAATTGTGATGCCATCAAGCAACCAACCCAAGTAAAGAATTCTCATAGGTGGCATACCAGGAAGCAAAAAGCACCACTTCTGAAGATAGACACAAGGTGCTGGAGTAACTCAACAGGTCAGGCAGCATCTTTGGAGAAAAGGGATTGGTGATGTTTTGGGTCGGAACCCTTCCTCAGCCTCTGAGTCTTCCTTAGAATCAGAGGAAGGGTCCCGACCCCAATGTCACCCATCCTTTTTCTCCAGAGATGCTGCCTGAATATAAATAGGTGACAATTTTGGGTCAGGACCCTTCTACAGACTGGGATCCTTCATATCACAGTGTGGGAGCAGACCGAGCGTTGATGTAATGCGTTACCTGAAAGTGCTCCTCTGTCCTGTGGTGAGCCTACCCCACGACAGAAGGGGGAGGAGTTGTACAGTTTAATAGCCACAGGGAAGAAAAATCTCCTGTGGCGTTCTGTGCTGCATCTTGGTGGAACCAGTCTGTTGCTGAAGGTGCTCCTCAGGTTGACCAGTGTGTCATGGAGGGGGTGAGCGGTATTGTCCAGGATGCTCCGCAGTTTGAGGAACATCCTCCCCTCCAAGACCACCTCCCATGTATCCAATTCTGCCAGAGAGGGTCCTGAGCAACTACCTACCTCATAGGAGACCTTATTGGAGACCCTCAAACGAACTCTGATCGGATTTACTGGCTTTATATTGCACTAAATGTTATTTGCGTTAATTCCCTTTATCCTGTATCTGTATACTGTGGACGGCTCGATAGTAATCATGTATTGTCTTTCTGCTGACTGATAGCACGCAACAAAACCTCGGTACACTCAACTCAACTCAAATACTCAGAGCACAAGGAATTGTTTTGAAAACTGGGGTACGTGATGATGAGGAACAAGAAAAAATAAATAATTTTATGAATGGAACAAAAGTGGAAGAATGTTAATGCGTTACAAGAAATAACAATATTAATGGACGTTGTGGAAATTGGTCAGAACAGTGCTGTGTTTCTCCCAGGCAAACAACAATTATTTTCTGAAAGAGAAAAACCCTTATTAACTTAGAAATTTACGAGTGTTTTACCAAGTCCAATTCCAAATGTCACTGGGTCAGTAAACCCATTCTACTTATTCTGTTTATTGGTGAGTCCTGCTGTTCGCCAATGCACCGTAACAACTTGCGTACGTTTTCATTCCCATTTACTGCCTGCCCGTCCTATTTAACTGCATCCAAATTTCCATTTGCTCATTCCATGCACTATCTGTTGTAGAAACCCACCAATTCTACTTATATGACACAAATGTAGATGTCAATGATTGACACATTTTCATTTAATCAATAAAAAACGCCCATCTCAATCTAAGATCCAAGATGCGAATTGCAAATTTTACAAATGTTTAATATACGATAAGAGATTTCATTCACACGTGTGGCTAAATCTTTAAATTGTTGTTTTACATTCAAATAATTTAGTTTAGTTTAGTGATACAGTGTGGATACAGGCCCTTTGACCCGTCGAGTCCGTGCCGACCAGCGATCCACGCACATTAACACTACCCAACACACACTAAGTACAATTTACATTTATGCCAAGCCAATTAACCTACACACCTGTACATCTTTGGAGTGTGTGAGCAAACCCACACTCACAGGGAGAACGTACAAACTCCGTACAGACAGCACCTGTAGTCGGGATCGAACCCGGATCTCGGCGCTGCAATCACTGTAAGGCAGCACCTCTACCACTGCGCCACCATGCCCTGCCATAATAGTTACAATTTTAAGCTTATTTATATACTTTCCAGAAAATTTTATATTTCTTGTTGCAACGAACCTTTAAACAGACTTAACATTTTAAAGAGTTTTTTGCCTCATACTGCAAAATAATGCAAGCAATGCTGTACTGAAGGGCAAGCAAAATACAGAAGAGGTTGGAAAACAGAAATAAAAATATGAAATAAAGACTCTCAATGGGTCAGGCAGGGTTAAGTTGGAGCAACTTAATGTTTCAAGTCAATGAGCTGTTAACAGTGCTTTTGAAGTGTTGTTACTGTTGTAATGGATGAATGTTAATGGGCCTGTAAATCTGCAGCACGTGAGATGTTCATTGCTCCATTCCTGATGTATAAAGGGGGCCTCAGTGGCGCAGCAGTAGAGCTACTGCCTTACAGCACCAGAGACCCGGGTTTGATCCTGACCACGGTGCAGTTTGTACGGAGTTTGAACGTTCTCCCTGCGACCTGCGTGTGTTTTTGTCCGAGATCTTTGGTTTCCTCCCCCACACCAAAGATGCATAGGTATGTAGGTTAATTGACTTGGTATAAATGTAAATTGTCCCTGGTGTGTGTAGGATAGAGTTAGTGCGTGGGGATTACTGGTCAGCGTGGACTCGGTGGGATGAAGGCCCTGTTTTCACGCTGTATCTCTAAACTAAACCGTTTTGCCAAATAATTATACTGGGTCCGCCAAGGCCTGCTGGATCTCCCGGTTGCTAATCGTAAGATCATATGCTCATAAGTGATATGAGCAGAATTAGGCCATTCGGCCCATCAAGTTTACTCCGCCATTCAATCATGGCTGATCTATCTCTCCCTCCTAACCCCATTCTCCTGCCTTCTCCCCATAACCCCTGATACCCGTACTAATCAAGTACATCCGTATTAATCAAGAAACTCAACAGGTGGGAACTCCCATCGTAGGCTTTATTTTCAACTTCCTTTTTCTGTGGATCAACATTACCAGAGGGAGGCAAGGGATGAACAACTAAATATTCACCTGTTTTCTCACAAAGGAATTGCAACTCCATGGTTTGGATCTTTAGATTTTTTTTTCCAAGTTGGAGGTGAATTCTTAACTCTAAGAGTGGCAGAAGCATGGTGAGGATGGACGGCTTCACTTACCAGAGTCTTGATTGATTCAATCTCTGGAATGGAGTTGCCTGTCACAAACATAACGGCAACGGAGAAAACATCTTCTCTCTTCACAACTGACCAGATTGTCAGTGAGGCATTTCATTGTGATTGTCGCTCGCATCCCACCAAACACCTAAACCTGCGATTAAAGAAATCCAACAACCTGGAGATGGAATGATTCAACTTCAACAACTATAGCGCGATCTTTGATTGGACTTTACTGGCCTTTATCTTGCAATAAACGTTATCCATGTTATTCCCTTATCCTGTATCTGTACACTGAAAATGGCTTGATTGTAATCATGTATTGTCTTTCCACTGACTGGTTAGCACGCAACAAAAGCTTTTCACTGTACCTCGGTACACGTGACAATAAACTAAACTCAAACTTTAGCATCCATTTTACCAATTCCCTTAAATCTGTTCTTTCTGCGCGTTGATCTTCTAATGGAATTAGATACTTCCTGTTCACTCGATCCAGGAAGTGTAGAATGTATCCACCTCCATCATGTCTTCTGTCAGCTCTCTGTTCTAAATAAAAAACAGATTTAGCCAATGTTTCCACAAGCCTAACACTCTCCTGTGCTGGCAACGTCCCATTAATCCCATCTGCATCCTCCCAAGTGCAGGCACATCCTGCCTATGATGTATTGAATACAAATTATTCACAGTCCTCTTGCCGTATATTAACAAGAGTATATATAGTTCCAGCATGTCCTTCTCACCCCTCGACTCAATGCCTTGGCAAATAAAGTATTCTGTAGGTTTTCTTATTCTCCTTGTGCATCTATCCTGCTAAGTCTATGGGATTAGGGACATGCACTCCAAGTTCCTCTGCCCTCAACACTTTTGCATTGTTTGTTACCTCTTGTCTATTGACCAGACCGATGCCTTTCTACCTTCCTGCAACTCCAGCATTTTCCCTCACTGTGGAACAAATTGCTTTAAAAAAAAAAATGCAAATTCCTTAATTATATTAAATCTTAATTTCTTATTTTTTCTTAATCTTGTGCAAATGTTTGATTACAGGTGAATCAGAGATGAAAGGGAAGTGGGGTGGAAAGCAGGATCAGAATATGGTGGCACGGTGGTAGAGCTGTTTATTTCCACGCTAGCGTAGTGTTGGCAGGGACACGATGGGCCAATGGGCCTGTTTCCAAGCTGTATCTCTAAAACTAAAACCAAACAACACTAAGATCAGCCAAATGGCAGAGGTCTCAAGGACATATTTTGTCCACTCTGCAGCCATTTCTTATGTTGGTTTTAGTGTCACAAAAAGGGATTTAGTTTTAAACCTTGTAGAATTCTTCTGCCAAGTCTTGTCATCACTGAAACGTCATCAACCATTACACTTGGTTTCCGACCACAGAGCTAACTTTGGTCTTTCCTCGAAACCCATGGGATTGGACTGGCATATGCAATGTTGCCAGACCTTTGGCTGAAATACCGAGTGACTCTATCCAGTATTCTATCCTCATGGAACTTCTTTGTTAACTCTTTAAATGTTATATTCAGATGACTCAAGCTGATCTTTCCTTGACAAATCCACACTTTATAAAATATATCTTCTCCTCTCTGCCACGATTATTTCTTTATAACATTAGGGGTGGCACGGGGACGCAGCGGTAGAGTTGCTGCCTCACAGCGCCAGAGACCCGGGTTCGATCCTGACTACAGGTGCTGTCTGTACGGAGTTTATACGTTCTCCCCGTGACCTGTGTGGGTTTTCTGTGGGCACTCTGGTTTCCTCCCACATTCCAAACACATGCAGGTTTGTAGGTTAATTGGCTTCTGTAAATTTCCCCTAGTATGTAGGGTAGAACTAGTGTACGGGGTGATCGCTGGTCTGCCCGGACTCGATGGGCCGAAGGGCCTGTTAACACGCTATATCTCTAATCTAAACTAAAACTAGAGAAAAGCCTGGCTTGTTTCTGTCTAAATAACGACATCTCATTATCGTCCTTGTGGCCCTCTGGTCTGCTGCAAGAGAGAACTTGGAAAGGATGATCACAGATGATTTTTTTTTTTTTTTTAATTTTTATTTATTAGAAGTACATTACATCACAGCCACATACATTAATACTCGTCATTTATATCTTCTTACAATTAATGTACTCCCTTTATTTATTTTTTTACACTAAAGAAAGAAAAGATTGAAAGAGAGAAGAAAGTGAAGGAAAAAGTGCAAGTGTAGAAAAGTGTAGAAAATGTAACAACAAAAAAGGACGAGGACCCTATGAGAGCGAAATTAAAAACAAAAAGAAAAAGAGTTAAGAAATAGGCCCTAAGAAAAGAAAAGAGAAAGAAAAAAAGAAAAACAAATATTTTTTTTTTTTTGAGCATCACGTAAATAGGACATACCAACTCTTCAACTATCATCCCCCCTTACCCGACCTCAATTTTTTATTTTTTTAAAGTACTTTTGCACCCTATGTTTGTAATAATTCTATAAATGCAGACCACGTCAGGTGGAAGTGATCTGGTTTACCTGCTAGGAGGAGTCTTATCTCTTCAAGGTGTAGTGTTTCAAACATATTTGAAATCCACATATTTATAGTTGGTATTGGAGCCTTCTTCCAAAATTTTAGAATTAGCTTTTTTCCAGTTATTAACCCATAATCCATTAATTTCTTTTGAAACACATTTAGTTCTGGATCATCTTCCGTTATTCCGAAGATAATCCATTCTGCTTTGGGTATCAGTCTTGTTTTAAATAACTTTGTAAAGATTTCAAAAATTTCATTCCAAAATTTTTGAATTTTTGTACAAAAGACAAATGAGTGCGCTATAGTTGCTTCTTGGGATTGACATTTATCACAAATAGATGATACGTTTGGGAAAATTTTATGAATTTTAGTTTTCGAATAATATAATCTATGTAAAATTTTAAATTGTATTAAAGTGTGTCTTACATTAATCGAGCATTTATGTACTTTTAATAAGTATTCATTCCAACTTTCCTTTGAAATTTTAATAGCTAACTCTTGTTCCCAGTCTCTTCTGATACCCTCCGTAGATGGTATTTGTACATTTAAGATAATATTGTACAAATATGATATTAAGTTTGCTGATTCCGCTTTTATCTGCATTGCCTCGTCCAGTACATCTGCTGGGTTATTATGATGATCTTTTATATATTTTTTCAAATAGTCGCATATTTGAAAGTATTTAAAATATTGATTATTTCCGAGTTTATATTTTATTTGTAATTGTTGAAATGAAAGTAATTTTCCAGTTTCATACAAGTCACCAAGCGTTTTAATTCCTAGTCTATCCCATTGTGTATAAGCTTTATCTATAATAGAAGGACTAAACGAAGGGTTATTGACTATAGGTAATAAAAGTGATAAGTTTCTTAATTTTAAATTTTGTTTTATTTGTTTCCAAATACGGATTGTACTATGAATAATTGGGTTCTTATTATAGTTTATGTTATTCAATTTCATTGGAGAGAGGAGGATCGCTCCAATGTTTCTAGAGGAGCAATCCTCTTTCTCCATTACAATCCAGTCTACTTGCTGGGCGGAGTTATCCATCAGTTGAATCATGTTTTTAATATTTACTGACCAATAATAATACATAAAATTGGGTAGTGCTAGACCCCCCAATACTTTAGATTTATTCAGATGGGTTTTTTGTATTCTATGTGATTTATAGTCCCATATAAAATTAGTGATATCTGAGTCGAGTTTTTTAAAAAACTTCTTAGGTAAGTATATAGGAATTGATTGAAATAGGTATAAAATTTGTGGTAAAAAGATCATTTTTATTGCGTTTATTCGGCCTATTAAAGACATCGGAAGCGTTTTCCAGAATTTAATTAATGTATTCAGTTTATTAAGTAGGGGGTCAAAATTTGCCCTGAGCATACCTTGATATGCTCTGGTAATTTCGATTCCCAAATATTTAAATTTTTTTGTAGCTATTTTAAAAGGGAATTTTAAAAGATGTGTTGAATCTTTCGGTTTTATTGACATAATTTCACTTTTATTCCAATTTATTCTATATCCAGAAAAAGATCCGAAGTCTTCAATTAAATTTAATATATTTGGTATAGTGATTTGAGGTTTTGTAATATACAATAATATATCATCCGCGTATAAAGATATTTTATTATATGAGTCTTTAGTATTATATCCATGAATATCAGGGTGTATTCTAATTTTTTCTGCTAGCGGTTCAATAATGAGAGCAAACAGCTGTGGTGATAATGAGCATCCTTGTCTATTTCCCCTTGATAGTTGAAATTTCGAGGATAATATGTTATTAGTAAGTATTCTAGCTGTAGGTTTGTTATATAGTAACTTAATCCATAAAATAAAATTCTCTCCCAGTTGAAATTTTTGTAATACTTTATCCATATAATTCCATTCTACTTGATCAAATGCTTTTTCAGCATCCAGCGAAATAATTGATAATTCTTGATCTTCAGATTTGTGTGAGTGCATTATGTTGAGTAGACGTCTCATATTATTAGAAGAGTATCTCTTAGGGATAAACCCTGTCTGATCTGGGTTTATTAATTTACTAATGTATTTACTTAATCTTCTGGCTAATGTTTTCGCTAATATTTTTTGATCTGTGTTTAACAATGCTATAGCTCTATATGAGCCAGGTTCTTCTAAATCCTTATTTTTCTTAGGTATTAATGTAATCGTTGATTCCGCTAATGTATCAGGTAGTATTCGTTTTTTAAAAGCGTATTGGTACATTTTTTGTAATCTTGGTATTATTTTATCATAAAAGTTTTTATAAAATTCATTAGTAAATCCATCAGGGCCTGGTGTTTTTCCATTTTTTAGTGAGTTTATTGTATCTTCTAATTCCTTAATTGAGATTTGTGCACCCAGTTCCTCTTGTTCCTTCAGCTCTAACTTTGGAAGATTACAGGTATCCAAGAACTTTGTGATATTATTGGAATCAATTATCGTTTTAGATGTATACAAATTCTCGTAAAATTGCGCAAATCTTTTATTAATATCCTTCGGTGTTGTTAATAATTCCCCTTTATCTGATTTAATCTTTGGTATAGTATGTTCCTTTTCTCGTTTTTTTAGCTGGCGAGCCAAAAGTTTATGCGGTTTATCCCCAAATTCAAAGTGCTCTTGTTTTGTAATTTGAAAAAGTCTTATAAGTTTGGCAGATAATAATTTATTTAATTTAAATTTTAAAATTATTATTTTATTATGTTTATCTATTGATGGATCTTTAGCATTATCTATATCCATTTGTCTAATAAGTTCTTCTAACTGTCTTTGTTCATTCTTATTCTTTTTATTTTGAAAAGCTTGATATGAAATTATAATACCCCTAATGTATGCTTTAAAAGATTCCCAAAGTAAAGTAGGCGATATATCTGAAGTATCATTTGTTTGAAAAAAGACCTCCATTTGTTCTTTTAAATATATACTCGCTTGTGGATCTTTTAAAATTTGAGAGTTAAATCTCCAGAATGAATTATTCTTAGACAATCCTTCCAGTTTTAAAAAGAAAGTTAGTGGAGAATGGTCTGAAATTGAATTTGTATGATATATTGCATTAGATGTTTGGGGGATTAATTTTGTATCCAGCAGAAAGTAGTCTATACGTGAGTATGTCTTATGTACCATTGAGTAAAACGAATATTCCCTGCCAGTTGGATTCACAATTCTCCAAACATCTGCTATATTAGTGTTGTTTATGTAGGTATTGAGGAGTTCCCCAGTTTTCGATTTCATATTCCCTCTCTGTTTTTGACTTGATTTATCTAAGTACGGGTCTAAAACACAGTTAAAGTCTCCGCCTATTATAACATTTTGATAGTTTGACTCTGCAATTATATTGAAGATTTTATTGAAAAAGTGGGGGTTATCAAAGTTAGGGGCATATATATTTACCAAAGTAAGTGGAGTGTCATGGATTTCTCCATTAACTATTAGGTATCTCCCTTCTATATCTGTTATAATATTCTTTGCTTTAAATGGTATACCTTTTCTTATGATAATTGACGTGCCTCTAGATTTTGAAGTGAATGAAGAGTGGTATGTTTGACCTATCCATTTCGCCCTCAGCCTAACTTGGTCCTGAGGTTTTAGGTGTGTTTCTTGTAGGAAGGTAATGTCAGAATTATACATTTTTAGCTGAGCTAATATCTTACCCCTTTTGATAGGTTCATTAATACCTCTTATATTCCAACTACAAAATGAGACTCCTCCTAGGTTCTTTTGTGTGGTGTCATGCATTTTGAATAATTATAGTACCTTTGAATCTTGTGGTGCGTCCATATCCCAGGTCTTTAGGTATTGGGGGAGTTTTTGAATTATTAACTTTTGTTGGTATGTCCATATTATTCTTATCACTAAACACAAAACACAAACAAGTGATTTTATGTAATAAAAAAAAAACTAAAAAAGTGAGGCTACAGTGTCTATAGTCGGCACTGTAGCAAGTGACCCACCTGTAGGTGGGAAAAAACCTTATTTTGACTTCCATTGCGTTGTTGCTCAACTCGCTCCGCTCTCTTAGTTAATCATAACATATTAAAATATTAAAACGAGGCCTCACATTCATATATATAATACAATTTTACCCTGATATTTCCTTATAACATATATATATATCAGAGTTTAATTATTAAACCAATATTTTTGATTTCAATAAGAATCAGCTGTTGGTTGAAGGGGTTAACGAGACGTGCTCCTGGACATAAGCCAGGAGCTCGTTTCTCATCCCCTCCTCCCGCTTATAGACAAGGTTACAATTTATTAAAAATTCATATTAGTATGTTAGTTCATTATTTTTTTGATGATTCTCCCAGCAGCCTGGTGTACATTTCATCCATCCAAAGATGCTAATCCTCTTAATATATCTTCTTTCATATCTTTATCTCCACGAATGTTTCTTACTCTGATGGAACCACAATGCATTTGTTGTTCCTCCCTCACGGATAAAACGTGTCTATTTAGAACCAAACCCTTCCATTTCCATTTACTCTTTGCTCACCAGAGGCACCAAGCTATCCTCAGTTACCCTCACTATCTTTATTTACTTCTAAAACTACTTTGATTTTCCTCATTTTCACTTGCCCCTTCGGCCCAACTTGCCCACACCGGCCAACATGCCCCATCTACACTAGTCCCACCTGCCTGCGTTTTGCCCATATCCCTCTAAACCTCCTATCCATGTACATGACCAAATGTTTCTTAAATGTTGGGATAGTACCTGCCTCAACTACCTCTTCCGGCAGCTCGTTCCATACACCCACCACCCTTTGTCTGAAATAGATTTCCCCTCAGGTCCCTATTAGATCTTTACCCCCTCATCTTAACCCACTCATGTCCTCTGATTCTATAGCCCCCTACTCTGGACAAGAGACTCTGCGTTTACCCGATTTACACGTGGATAAGATCACCCCTCATCCTCCAGCGCTGGACAATGTTGGGCAAGTAAAGGGTGAATCGATCTCACTGTTCTCTCACACCAACTCTGTGCTCCTAAAGCTCAAGCAACTCAGCAGCACAATTTTAATTGGCCACAAGTGAGCAATCAGCCAGTGAATCTCTTTAACAATGTGATTCAGTCTTTGGGGATTTGCGGTGAAAAACTGCTCCCCAGAGTCCTTGTCTAGAGCCCGAGTCTACAAGCACAAAGGACCAGCCACGTGTGAGTGGGACTGTTGGTAAACACCAGCATTTCTCCAGAGGCTTCTGCTACAGAGTTTGCTGCATTCTGTCAGTCACAAAATGGGCTACATCTACTTTCAGTTGAGTTTAGTTTACTTTAGAGATACAGTGCAGAAACAGGCCCTTCAGCCCACCGAGTCTGCACCGATCAGCGATCCCTGTACACTAGCAATATCCTACCCACACTAGGGACAATTTACAATCTTTACCAAAGCTAATTAACCTACAAACCTAATGTGTAGGAAGGAACTGCAGATGCTGGTTTAAACCGAAGATAGACACAAAAAACTGGAGTAACTCAGCGGGACGTGCTGCATCTCTGGAGAGAAGGAATGGGTGACGTTTCTGGTCTGAAAAAGGGTCTCGACCTGAAATGTCACCCATTCCTTCTCTCCAGAGATGCTGCCTGTCCCGCTGAGTTACTCCAGTATTTTCTATCAAACTACAAACCTCCACGTCTTTGGGATGTGGGAGGAAACTGGAGCACACGGAGAAAACCCACGCGGTCACTGGGAGAGCGTACAAACTCCGTACAGACAGCGCCCGTAGTCAGGATCGAACCTGGGTTTCTGGTGCTGTGAGGCAGCAACTCTACCGCTGCGTCACCGTGATGCCCTGTCTTGTGCTGCCAAGTCAGCGTGTAGTTGTAACCAGCGTCAGGGTCAGAGGGCTGGCTAGTTGCAACTTACACAGAAGCTGTGATATTCATGAGGTTAACCGCCGCACATCATTGCAGCCTTAGTGTCAATGCTCGCGGCCTTCCTAGTATCTGCATCTTGCACGGAAGTCTGTGCACTCATTCCTGGTAAATAACAAGGACTTAGTGTACTGTGAAATAATGGACAGGAAGTTCATCTGTACAATGATGTCAGCTGGTTATTTTACTCAGCATCGTCTTAAAGGCCTGAATGAAAGAATAATTCTCTGCATTGCAACAGAGAGGTCAGGCTATTAAATTACTAATTGCTGAGCCCTTATTTGACCAATTCGTTTCAGAATGTGCAGCGTGTGGTCACTGCACGAGCAACCCGCCTATGACGTATCGCAGACTGAGGTGGAGCCCCTTGACAAGGAACTCCCCCCTCCCCCTCTCTACCTTCCCTCCCCTACCCCCACTCTCCCTCCTCCCCTCCCCCTGGGTTTCTCTGGGTGCTCCGGTTTCCTTCCACTTTCCAAATACTGCACGGTTGTAGGTTAATTGGTTTCTGTAAATCGCCCCAACAGTGTATGATGCGAAACTGGGTTAATGTAGAACTAGTGTAGGGGTGATCGGTATGGACTTGGTGAGCTGAAGGGCCTGTTTCCATGCTGTATCTCTAGTTCAGTTTAATTTAGAGATACAGCCTGGAAACAGGCCCTTCGGCCCACCGAGTCCACGCCGACCAGTGATCCCCGTATTCTAACACTATGCTACATACTAGGGACAATTTACAATCTTTACAGAAGCTAATTAACCTACAAACCCGCATGTCTTTGGAGTGTGGGAGGAAACCGGAGCACCCGGAGAAAACCCACACGGTCACGGGGAGAACCTACAAACAGCACCCGTAGTCAGGATCAAACCCTAGTCGCTCTGAAGAAGGGCCCTAACCCGAAATGTCGTCTGTCCATTTCCCTCCACAGATGCTGCCTGACCCGCTGAGTTACTCCATATTTTGATACCATTAGTTTCATAAGGTGCTCACTTAGAAATAAATGCAAAACAAAGCCATTCACTGTACCTCAGTGCACATGACAATAATAAATCTAAACTTAAATCAATAGGATTGTGCAGGTTTCTAAGCCACTGAAAATCTCCATAACCTGCTGTGAAGTGTGAATAACCACAGACATGGATGCCCATTCCCCGGCTAGGATTAATGCAGCCTCAAGATTGCAGATCATCTCTCTGGATAACACACGACAGCTGGGCAGAGAATGGAAGTGAATAATATGATAAGCCTGCGCATATTTTTCATGCAAAAATAAACAACAACTCGGCTGTGTAAACGAGTAAAGGATTAAAATTGGGAAGGATGAATCAATTTCTGCAGCTTTGTGTGGAATAATCAAACAAGTGAAAGATGTTTTCCTAATATAAATTTTACCAAACATGCACAAATAATTCCATGATTCAATAACTGGATATTAGTAATACGGTTTTGATGTAGGGCAGAGCAATATATTCCCACTAGTGTTGGAGGTGGTGTGCAGGATTTCAGCAAGAGCGCCCGGATGAAAACCCACACAGTCACGGGGAGAACGTGCAAACTCCGTACAGATGTAAATTGCTCGATCTAAGCTTTCCCCAGTCTAGTTCCAGTAAAAACACTGAATCAAGCACTTGAACAACTAATCTTTATTTTAACAAAGCGCAATTACAGTTCAACTACTGTACCTATCCCACCGCGGGTTCGATCCTCGTGTCTGCCTGATCAAGCCCTCTAGGCCTCGCTCAGACAGAGACACTCCAAAAGTTCACGCAGTCCCTAGCGATCTCCCAGACGATCGACGCTGGACCTCGTGGCAGCGGACTTTTATAGGTCCTGGGACCTCGAGGGGCTGAACCACATGGGGGTGGTCTCTTAATAATCCAATTACAGATATCGATTAACCCCATACATAACAGACATTTCCTTAACCCAATAATACAGCAGCTTAATACATTGTATTCAAACATGACTTCCCAAGGAAGCCAACTTAGAAACATTTACCCCGATCTGCAAAAAACCCAGACAAGGCTCAATACCTCATCCAATCAACACTCGGCAAAGTAGAACTCTGCAACATTTACAATTATTTACAAGGTGTACGTCTGGTTTGCAGCCATCCAATCCATTCTATGCATTTTGCACCTAATTGACAGGGTCTGCAGATGTTCTTATTCTTTTCTTGCAACTTGTATCTAGACTCTAGACACACTGGCACCACTCCGCAGCTTGTCCCATCTCTGCAAAGAGCAATTCCAAATTGACCAAATCTCCCAGCAGCCCAGAAGCTTTTACCCCATTTTAAAGTCCTCGCCTCTCCAATTTGGCCAGGATTAACACAGACAGCACCCGTGGTCAGGATGGAACCGGATCTCTGGCGCTGTGAGGCAGCAACTCTACCGCTGCGCCACCGTGACGCCTTAAATTGATAATGCACAGGTGCAGGTCAGAGACAAAGTCACGCACGCGCACACGCATGCACACACAACAACAACAATCAACAATCAGTTTTATTCGTCACATTGCACATAAAGTGCAAGTGAAATGAATTTGCCAGCAGCGGTACAATGATAAAGAACACACGCACATGTACACGAACGCACATGTACACAAACACACACACAATGACACACACACTGAAACACACACACACACACACTCAGGACATTGCCACTGTCTATGGAACTGCAAGCCAAGTTGAGTATGGTTCAGGCCATTACTTAATGCATGCAATAGCAATTGTGCAAACAATTACAGATGATTGCAACAGTGATACCTAATGGATGAAAACTAAAATGTATTGCACTTCTGATTTCAGTGTTTATAATTCTTCAAACCCAAATTCTCATTATAATTTGCCACATTTATACTTTATACCTAATATCTGGCTGATTTCACATTTCTACCATATACAGTCACTTCAAAATTACTTTAAAAACAATTTAAAATTAGAAATTAATCAAAACATAGGCTTATCATGTCTACAGTTTCTATTGGACTGGTAGGATCAGCATATTTTTAATTTTCATTATCTTATCACCAAATTCTCTCTCTGCTATTCCTGACATAAAGCAGTTAATTATAAGTCTGTCTTTGATTCAGTACTATTCAGCAATATTTTGATTATAAACTTTATTTTAATAGGCTTTCGCTTTACCTATTATTTTCCTCTTGCAGGATTAATTGCCATCTTTGCCCCCGTATATCAATGATAAGAATCTCCCTGAAACTTGGGGACCAGTGTGTGATGGCACAATTCCAATTAACTCCTCTCATTAAACCAACAATTACTTCATATACTGACCTTCAGTAAGGGTCAAACTTAGGTCAAAGGTCCTAGAGTTAGTGTATACGGTAACTATTATAAGATATGGGGTTATGGGGGGAAGGCAGGAGAATGGGGTTGAGCGAGAAAGATTGATCAGCCATGATAGAATGGTGGAGTAGACTTAATGGGCTGAATGGCCTAATTCTGCTGCTAGAACCTATGAACATGACATGCACAGTCGTTCACACAAGGGGGCAATTTACGGACAGCCAATTAACCTACAGACCTGCACGTCTTAAAAAAAATAAAAATTCTTATAAAAAATTTTAAGATTCTCCTCCTCACTTTCAAAGCCCTCCACAATCTCGCTCCTCCATACTTCTCTGAACTCCTCCAGCCTTACACTCCATCCCGAACTCTCCGATCCTCTTCTTCCTCCCTGCTCTCCACTCCATCTACCCGCCTGTCCACGATGGGGTTCAGAGCTTTCAGCCGTTCTGCCCCTCGCCTCTGGAACTCTCTCCCACTATCCATCCGTACCACAGAGTCTCTCCCCACCATTAAACCTCCCTCAAAACTCACCTATTCTCACTGGCCTATCCCACTATAACTCCACTTTCTATCAAATTCATGGGTATGTTGTTTTTGTTTCATTTTATTTATATATTTGTAATTTGCTTGTTTTAACTGTAAGGTGTCCTTGAGTGTTCTGAAAGGCACCCCATAAATAAAATGTATTATTATTATTATAATTTTTAAAATATTCAATTATTAAAAAATAATATTGACAATACAATAAAACAAACCAGAACCCACCACCATAATACAATACAAACAAAGATCCTAAATAAACGACTATACAACTATGTTACAATCCTTATTGAGGATGCATTCAACCCCCTGCAGTGCCCAGCGGTCCCAGAACTCCCCCAGGGTGCCCGTGGACAGGGCGTAGTCCCTTTCTAACACCACCCTGGCGCGGACGTATCCCCGGAAAAGGGGCAGGCGGCCGGCTCGGATAGAGCCCTCTTTTACCTGGCGCTTTGACTCGCGGATGGCCAGCTTGGCCAGGCCCAGGAGCAACCCAACCAGGACATCTTCAGCCCTACCCTCTCCCCTACACACAGGGTGTCCAAAGATGAGGATGGTGGGTGAAAAATGCAGCCAGAAGGCAAGGAGCAGCCCCTTTAGGTATTGAAACAGTGGCTGCAGCCTCACACACTCCATATACGCGTGGTACACAGACGCTTCCAGCCCGTAACAGTGGGCGGCAGCTGGCGAGTCTGTGAACCGCGAGAGAAACAGTTTGCAGGGAACTCCTCGGTGCAGTATCCTCCACCCCAGGTCCCCAATGACCTGCACATCTTTGGGATATGGGAGGAAAGTTGAAAAACGTGGGTCACAGGGAGAACGTTCGCAGTCAGCACCCAATGTCAGGATTGAACCTGGTTCAGTGGCGCTGCAAGGCAGCAGCTCTACCCGCTGCACCACCGTATATATGCGACAAATAATAAAGATGTAATAATAAGGAACTGCGGATGCTGGTTGAAAACAAAGATAGACACAATGTGCTGGAGTAATTCAGCGGGTCAGGCAGCATCTCTGGAGAACGTGGATAGGTGACGTTTCACAGAGTGCTGGAGTAACTCAGCGGGTCAGGCAGCAACTCTGGAGCATGTGGATAGGTGACGTTTCACAGAGTGCTGGAGTAACTCAGCGGGTCAGGCAGCATCTGTGGAGAACGTGGATAGGTGATGTTTCCTCAGACTCACTGTGCCAGATTATCGGAGTTTACTGGACATCAGGCTTCTTACACCTCCAGAGTTTTACTTTTGATCTCACTTTCTCCCAGCTGCTGCCGAGTCTGATGTCAAACTGGATTTACACTATTCACACAGTGTACAGTTAGCTTACTTGTCATTCATTCCATTGGCTCAAGCTAAATTATTATTTTACAAACTCAAACCCCAGCCATTCTATGATCATTTTACAGGCTTGCGTTTGACTTGAACTGCAGCGTGCCAGATGGAATGGAATCTAAAGCGTTCAGTATAGATGCCGTGATTTGATTTGATTATACCTGAGGCCATCATTAAAATACATCATGTGTAAAGTCTATGTTGGCTTCTACAAGTAATAATTATTGATTGATGAACACACGCCTTGAAACCATTAAACATCATTGCTGCTAATTTGCGCACTTGTAATAAAAATCTATATTTCCTTTCATTAGAAAGGAATGGAACAATAATGAGGTACGGGACTCGATTTCGGCAATTAGTGCCGCAGACGCGGAGCTTTGCAACAGAGGACCTTGGTTTGAGATACGGGGATGGAGGTCGGTACCCGTACACCTGTGTCGACCTTTGCACCTGAATTTTTCCATACATTTTACATCACATCAATTTATTTGCAAAATAATTCCTGAGGTTTTTGTTGTGCTCCTCCAATATTATCGTCTTACTTGTTGCTCAACCATGAGAACACAGAAAATATGAGCAGGAATAGACCATTCGGCCCCTCGAGCCTGCCCCACCATTCAATGTAATCATGGCTGATCAATGCAGACCTCAACACTTCTTCTGCAACAGTTTCCCATATCTCCCAGTCTTCCAAGTATTTATCCATCTCCAACCTACATACATCCATTGATCCAGCTTCAACCATTCCTCGAGCAGGAGATTCCTACTGGATCAGTAGGTAGGAATCCATAACCTTCTGAGAGAACAGCATCTCACATTTTGCTTGGGCAGCTTACAGCCCAGTGGTATGAATATTGAGGACAGTCGAGTATGAAGAAGGGTCTCCACCCAAAAAATGTCACCCATTCCATCCCTCCAGAGATGCTCCAGCTTCAGAATGAATATTGATTTCTCTCACTTCAGGTAGCCCCGGCATTCCCTCTCTCTCTATCCCTCCCCCACCCAAGTCACACTAACTTCTCGTTTTCACCTAACAAACAGGGTTTCGGCCCGAAACGTTGCCTATTTCCTTCGCTCCATAGATGCTGCTGCACCCGCTGAGTTTCTCCAGCATTTTTGTGTACCTTCGATTTTCCAGCATCTGCAGTTCCTTCTTTAACAGCTAACAATGGCTTGTTTCCTTTATCATCGTTACTTTTTTGCATATCTTTCATTCATTGTTCTTTATCTCTCTCCATCATCGCCTATATCTCTCGTTTCCCTTATCGCTAACCAGTCTGAGGGAGGGTCTCGACCCGAAACATCACCCATTCCTTCTCTCCAGAGTTGCTGCCTGTCCCGCTGAGTTACTCCAGCTTTTTGTGTCTATCTTCTGAGAGAAGATATTTTTACACATCAGATATGGAAGGGTTGGGTGTGAAAACACAGATCAAAGGGGACGATGATCAAGGAAATGATGAATGGATCATTGTTTGCTGAGGGGAAGGTGACAATCAGGAATAGTTAATCAGGAGGACAGTGGAACCTGTCTGAGAACTAGGGTGGGGGAGGGATGGAAAGAGAGGGAAAGCAAGGGTTACTTGAAGTTAGAGAAATCACTAGAAGTTAGAGAAGTTAAAGAAACAGAATTCATACTGTTGGGTTGTAAGCTGCCCAGGCGAAATATGAAGTGCTGTTCCTCCAATTTGCATTGGGACTCACTCTGATAGTGGAGGATGATTAGTTTGTGTATTTAACTTTCAATTTGAATTTCTTCCACTTCTTGATTTTATCTATTTCTTTCTTACTTTTTGCATTTTGACTGGCGAATCAAATATGCAAAAGACATATTGTCACTTTGATTGATATGGGAAGAACATCAAATGAAACTCAGCAGTTTCCCATTATGTCGTGTAATTTATTATCAACAGCAAGAGAGCTGGGGCACAACGTAAAATAACAAAAACAGGAAAAGATCAAGTTAGTCACGATAACAGTATATTCAATGAGCATTTCCTCATGACAAGGCTAAAGTGACAGAATAATTTAACGCTACATAAACATGCAATAAAGTTCCATGCAGTGAATATTGGTGACAATATTTTTTCAGAGTTGCATCTGAATACTTTCAGTGACACAAATTCACAAGTGGAAAGTTGTCAATGCCCCTGTTTGTCCTGAGCAGGCGGAGTGACCATAGAGAGACGTAGAAGTGTATCGCCTTGTTCAACTCGGGGGTCAAAATGCAGTAAGCTAGGAAATGGCCAAGAATCATTAAAACAAAACAATTAATGCAGGAAAAAATGAAAGAAATTAAAGATGTCAAGACAAGTAAAGAAGGCGTAAGGTATGATTTCCATCATCAGATGGAGCATTGAGTACAAGAGCCAGGAAGACAAGGTGCATCTTTATAAGGTTTTGGTTATAGCCCTGTCCCACGGTACGAGTTCATTCCAAGAGCTCTCCCGAGTTTGCCCTGATTCGAACTCAGAGATTTACGGTAATGGCCACTCGTCGGTACTCGGGGCTCTCGTGGACATTTTTCAACATGTTGAAAAATCTTCACGAGTCTTCCCGTGCTTACCTGCCGTTAGCATTACGAGCCGTTAAGTGACGTCCCCGAGCTCCGACGTCCCCGCTATGTTCATTCTCCGTGCTTACCACGAGTTTTTTAAAACTCGGGAGAGCTCTTGGAATGAACTCGTACCGTGGGACAGGGCTTTTAGGCTACATTGGAGTGTTATCTACAGTGCTGGTGGCTCAGTTACAGGAAGTATGTGGAGGGTCTGGAGCTAGTCCAGACAGAGGTTTATCAGCTTGCCAATCTGTAAAATGATCTTCCCATCCTTATTTGCTGCTTCTAACAGTTAGCCGATCTCCATCCATACCAACAGGATAGGTTCATCTGACTGAAACTATTATGAGGTACTTGGGAAGCATGGTGGCGCAGCGGTAGAGTAGCTGCCTTTCAGCGCTTGCAGCGCTGGAGACCCGGGTTCGATCCTGACTACGGGTGCTGTCTGTACGGAGAAAGCCCCCGTGACTGCGTGGTTTTTTTTACGAGATCTTCGGTTTCTTCCCACACTCCAAAGACGTACAGGCATGTAGGTTAATTGGCTTGGTCAATGTAAAAATTGACCCTAGTGTGTGTAGGATAGTGTTAATATGCGGGGATCGCTGGTCGGTGCGGACCCGGTGGGCCGAAGGGCCTGTTTCCACGCTGTATCTGTAAACTAAACTAAACTAAACCTTCTGGAAATCCAAATACATCACCGGTTCACCTCCATTACTCTGGTCAAACCTTCCTCTAAAGAACTCTAATCAATTTGTCCGACGTGACTTTCCTTTAACAACCGCTGCTGATGCCACTTGATCAGATTACCATTTTCTAAACATGCTGCTATTACTTCCTTACGAGTTACTATGAACATGTTTCCAACAGTAGATACTAGGGCAGTCAGCTGGGAGTTACCTGATCCTCACCTCCCTCCCTCTCCCCCTCTTTGACCCCAGATGTCCGACAAGCACCATCCGGCCCCCTGGCACTTTTTCACAATCTGAAGATTATTTTTTAAGATTATAACCAACACATCTACTAATCAGTAACGATTTCTTTTTGGATCCAAGCCAGGGAATTAATCAGCCTTTATCCCATTAGTTAGCTAATTCCAATTCTCTGGTGATGGTGATGGTATTTGATTCTTCCCCAGTGTTGTTGGGTATTAATAGGATGTGTGCATGTCTGATGCTGAGTATCTCTTCAATTCCACTGCCGTCTCCTTCTTCCATAAACCTGTTTCCTCAGCACCACCGTCTAAGTTGCCTATGTTCATGTCAAGCTCCTTACATACTGAATGAAATCCTTATTGCGCGTTTTATAATTCCTTGCTAGTTAGCTCTCCTGGTTTATGTTCTCCCTGTTCATTTTCTTTTTTGTTCATCTTTGAGGGATCCTGAATTTATACAACATAGAACAGTACAACACAGGGACAGGCCCTTCAGCCCACAATGTTTGTGCCGAACATGATGCCAAGTTAAAGGTAGACACAAAATGCTGGAGTAACTCAGCGGGACAGGCAGCATCTCTGGAGAGAAGGAATGGGTGACGTTTCGGGTTAAGACCCTTCCGGGTCGACCCGAAACGTCACCCATTCCTTCTCTCCAGAGATGCTGCCTGTCCCACTGAGTTACTCCAGCATTTTGTGTCTACCTTCGATTTAAACCAGCATCTGCAGTTCTTTCCTACACATGACGGTGTTAAACTGATTTCACCTGCCTGCACGTGATCCATATCCCTCCATTCCCTGCATAGCCATGTGCCTATCTAAAAGACTCTTAAACGCCACTATGGTATGCGTTCCAGGCCCCCACCACCCTGTGTGTAAAATACTTGCCCCGCGCATCTCAATTAGACTTTATCCCTCTCACCTTATAGCTACGCCCTCTAGTGTTGGACATTTCCACCCTGGGGAAAAGGTTCTGACTGTCTACCCTCTCTATGCATCTCATAATATTATAGACCGATCAATTCTCCACTCTACTCTCGACGTTCCAGAGAAAACGATCCAAGTCTGTCCAACCTCTCCCTGTAACTGTAGCCCTGTAATCCAGGCATCATTCTGGTAAACCTCCTCTGCAGTCTCTCCAAAGCCACCACATCCTTCCTGTAAAGGGGCAACCAGACTGCACGCAATACTCCAAATGCTCCATTGCCCCACACTGCAGCTACCTTTTCCTCCTTTTCTGCTTTCTCTTTCTTCTTAAAATCCCCGTTCTTTCTTTATTAAAATGTTCTCCTTCCCTAGTGGGATACATTTTTGCTGAAAGTCACAAATTAACTCCTTGAATGCCTGTCATTGCTTTCCCACTGTCCCACTAATCTATCTGCTGTACACTTCAGCCAATGTGATCTTCATTCATTTACAGTTCCCTATATTTAAGTTAAGAACAGTTGTATCTGACCTAGATTTCTCCCCCTCAACAGAATCAATCATACTATGATCACACTTCCCTGGGAATCTCTTACTCAGAGGTCATTTATGAAACCTTCCATATTCCCCATTACCCCGGTGCAAGACAGCCTATTCCCTGGTTACTACATCAAGCATCACTCAAGGACATTATTCCAAAAGCACTCAACAATGAATCAGTGCTTCCAGCTACACTTCCCAATGTAATTATCCCAATCTACACAAAGATTAAAATCTCACAGAATCATCAGACTACTCTTTTTACATGGCCCCATTATTTGTTGATTGAATCCCCTGTTGACTCAGTGGTTTCTGACAGAGGGTCCATACTACCATCAGTGACTACTTTCCACTGTTATTTTGTTTAACGTAAATGGTCTCAGCACCCATGGATGGAAATGGACAGACAACGTTTCGGATTGGGACCCTTCTTCAGTCTTTAAAAGGGTCCCGACATGAAAAGTCAATTTCCATTTCCTTCCACAGATGCTGCCTGACCCACTGAGTTCCTCCAGCAGTTTGTATTTTGCTCAAGACTCCAGCATTTGCAGTCTCTGTGTCTCCTGGACTCAGCATCTTCTGGGTTGTGATTGCCTCTTATCACTTCATGTACATTGTCATCCCACATTATCACAGGGTGTTTGGAGCACGAACTAAACATCTTTAAAGGTTCCTCATTTTGGTGACGAATATTTCACACAGCAAGATCCCACTAAAGACAATGAGATAACTGACACTTGCCCTTTCCAGCTTCACTTCCTAAACGTCAAATATCCCTAAATATTAAGTTCAATAGACAATTGACAATAGGTGCAGGAGTAGGCCATTCAGCCCTTCGAGCCAGCATCGACATTCAATGTGATCGTGGCTGATCATCCACAATCAGTACCCCGTTCCTGCCTTCTCCTAGAAGTTCCTGGATTCACCTCTACCCCATTGCGGACATTGGACTTTGTCTCTGGAACTGATGTGCTACAATGCTGAGAACTATATTCTGCACTCTGTATCTTCCCCTTTGTTCTACCTATTGTACTTGAGTTCGGCTTGTATATAGCATTATCTGATCTGACTGATAGCATGCAAAATAAAGCTTTTAATTGTGCTTCGATACACGTGACATTAATAAACCTAAAACATGCTGATTAATTAATAAAGTTAGTTGAAAGGGGAGTCCTGGGAATGTGGTGTATTTGATCAGTGAAATAGGCAGGGGAGCCAATTGATTGAGTAAACCTTTTGAAGACACTCAGTCACTTTGACATGCCGTGGGTAATCATTGCTTTCTTTGCATATTCCAGACAAGATGATGTCCTTGTATGTTCAATTTAGCTTAGTTTAGTTTAAAGATACAGCGTGGAAACAGGCCCTTCGGCCCACCAAGTCCAGGCCGACATGCACACTCACACTATCCTACACACATTCGGGACAATTTACAATGTTATCAAGCCAATTAGCGTACAAAACTGTGCACCTTTCGAGTGTGGGAGGAAACCGGAGCTCCTGGGGAAAACCCACGCAGGTCACGGGGAGAACGACAAACTCTGTACAGACAGCACCCAGAGTTCATTGTTTTTCACACAGAGAGTTGTGAGTCTGTGGAATTCTCTGCCTCAGAGGGCGGTGGAGGCCGGTTCTCTGGATACTTTCAAGAGAGAGCTAGATAGGGCTTGTAAAGATAGCGGAGTCAGGGGATATGGGGAGAAGGCAGGAACGGGGTACTGATTGTGGATGATCAGACATGATCACATTGAATGGCGGTGCTGGTTTGAAAGGCCGAATGGCCTACTCCTGCACCTATTTGTCTATTGTCTATTCAGTACCAGCGGACACATTAAGTTTCTAGATGTTTCTCACCACTTATTGCACCTCAGCTGTAAACGGCATTTCCAAAGTATCCTTGGCTGGTGAACTAGGAGATTCCCTGCTGACTGATCCAGGTAGTGCTGGATACTGCCAAGCCAACGACAGCAACAGGAAGCCACTCGCCCTAATCCCCACACCTGTTTGTGGGGCTGGCAGTTTCTCTCCCTGTCTCACATTACCACCGCAATATTTGCACCAACCGGTTCATGTTGAAATACCAGAGGTGGCAAATCAGTGAGCAAAAGAAAATGCGGCCAGTGAGCGAAGCGGTGCAGTTCCATTGTGATGGAATCCTCGTACCTGGGTCTGGCTCCTGGCTTGTTTGCTGGAAAAAAAAGCACAGCAAACCTGATAACAATCAGAAAAAATAATTGCTCAAAACCCTGCAGAGAAAGCGAGTGGAAAATAAATTGTTATTTAATCCTCAAGTCTAGGAAAAAGACGACGGGTTGTTTGCAGTATGTTCATAAGCCTGGGCTACAGACTGCAATAATAACATTCAATATCGCTGCCACCATAACAGCACACGCTCTCACGACAAGCAGGGCCCCACTGAATATTAAAAATACATACTGAACGGTTAAACACTCATTTCCTATGAACAATCTCCACTGGATTGGAAACATTTTTAGATCGAGCTTCGATCTACTGCAACAAGGATTCAGTCTGTGCCTTTCTACCCCACTCGAGTTGCAGGAGTTATTGTTACTGCAACTTCTCCTGCATTTATGACAGTCTCTGGCAGCTACAACCCATGCCTCCCTCTCCCTGGACCCAGCCTGGACTCCCCCACACGTTAAGGCCACTGTCCACCCGTCAGGGTGAAACTGTGGACTGACGGCGGTGGTGGTTTGAGGTGAGGAAGCAGCTCGGTGCCTGTGAGCTGCTGCTGCTTCCTCTCACAGGGTTTGAGAAGAAAACATTTGGCAAAAGCTTTCCTCATTAGAGCTTCCTGCTGAGAAACGGTCTTGGGTGATGACGTAATATGAAGCAGCCTCTTACTTACATCCTTCTTGAGTGTAACATGTTAGTCTAATGCAGTGTTCTGGTAACGTGTCCCAAGAAATTTCAAACCATTGTTTACCATGCAATAAACTTGACTGATAGCTCATTTAAAACACAGCTAGGGTCAAATGTCAGGCTCACAATGAACCTGTACATCATCAACTCTCTATATCCTTATTGACAATTGGCGTGCAGTAGATAGATACAAAGTGCTGGAGTAACTCAGCGGGTCAGGCAGCATCTCTGGACAACATGGATAGGTGACGTTTCGGGTTGGAACCCCTCTTTAGACTGAAAGTAGAGGGGGTGGGGGAAACTAGAGGTGGGAGAAGGCCAAAACAAATCAGGTCTGGTAACAGATGAGTGAGGAAGGGTGGGAGCCCACAATGGTTCATTGTTGGCTGTGGAAGAGGAGATAACGAAGGATACAGGGATATGTACGGTGGAACTAGTAGGATGGGTAGGGAGGGGAAGGGGATGGAGGGGTTACTTGAAATTAGAGAAATCAATGTTCATACCACTGGGTTGTAAGCTGCCCAATAGTAGATAGATATTATCCTGGATATCTGTTGTGGGTCATGAAATAGTTACAATTAAAATTACGGGGAGAAGGCAGGAGAATGGGGTTGAGATGGGAAAACTAGATTAGCTATGAATGAATGTCGGTGTAGACGGACTAATTCTGCCCCTGTGTCTTATGGTTTTATAATGCTTTGGTGCATTTTGTTATAAAGTGCGAGGATATGAAGGGCTTTATATTTGAGTTCCCCAAAGTTGTACACTACTGATCCCAATATTGTAGGAAGGAGAATCCACAAGGCAATGCTGACTCTCATCGACCTTCCCAAGGCTGTTTAGGGAACAGCTGCAAGTAAATAAAAACCTGAAGATATTGGTAAACTAAAATAAAATCTGAAACATTGGAGATAACATCTGGAGTATTGAACCAAAAATTAAAACAGAGGTTAAATCAGGAGGTTAGGCAGCATCTGGAACGAGAGAAACAAGTTGTTAGCCCTTCATCAGAACGTCCCTTGATCAGAGCAGTTAATAAGCTGAAGCATTAACTCTGTTTTATTCTCCACAGATGCTGCCTGACCTGCTGAATATCTCCAACATAATGTTTGGTTCGATACTCCAGATACTCCATAACGGGCTGTTATACCTCACTCAGGTCAAGCAGGAGTTGTCCAAGAGAAAATGGTGAAGAGACCGTTGCAAAAATACCGGGTTAACAAAATAGTTTTAGATTTGACGGACATTTTAAGAAATAATAAAGGGTTTGTGTTCGATGCTTTGCGTGTATTTCACACCTTTAATCTTTAGACTTTAGAGATACAGCGTTGAATCAGGCCCTTCGGCCCAGTGAGTCTGCACCGACCAGCGATCACCCCGTACACTAGCACTCTCCTACACACCAGGGACAATTTACAATTTTTACCGAAGCCAATTAATCTGCACACCTGCACGTCTTTGGAGTGTGGGAGGAAACCAGAGCACCTGGAGAAAACCCATGCGGTCACAGGGAAAATGTGCAAACTCTGTACAGACAGCATCCGTAGTCAGGATGGAACCTGGATCCCTGGTGCTGGGAAGTAGCGACTCTACCGCTGCACTGCCCATAATCTAGAGGATTATCTTAAGAAGGCCCTTTTCCTTTTTTCCTTTCTTCTCCCCACCCCCTATCAGTCTGAAGAAGGGTTTCGGCCCGAAACGTTACCTATTTCCTTCGCTCCATAGATGCTGCTGCACCCGCTGAGTTTCTCCAGCATTTTTGTGTACCTTCGATTTTCCAGCATCTGCAGTTCCTTCTTTAACACATTGTATAAACTTCTATTCCCCCGAGTTGAAATTATAGAGGAGGATTTAACTGATGTGCAAAAAATAATGACAAGATACAGATGGGGGATGTAAATAAATTATTTCCACTAGTGAGCGAGTGAAAGCAGAACAATCTTAACATCAGCACCAATTCACTTTGGAGTGGAATTGTAAAATATATATTAGCTCAAAACTAAGCAGAAACGTGGAATTTTCCCCCAAATGATTCCCCAAAAGAGTGCGAATGATAAATCTTGATTTAATAAGGGCTTCAATGAGGTGAAGGCACTAAACCTGATGGAGTTACAATGCAACTGACAGGTGGGACAGGCTCGTGGGCGGTTTATGTTATTCCATTCCTACAAAGTTATTTCGATCCTCTCACCGTTTAAGAAAAAGTGCAGTCTGTTTATTATAACATTCTTTAGCAATTACACCAGTCTGCCTCGTGGTGCTGGGCTGTGGACAGTAAGTGTGTTGGAGACTGCCAGAGGACACCCGTTGTGTCCAGACCAGGCAGAGGAAACACCAACCATCAAAGCCTAAACCCGAGAGACCAGTTTACAATCTGGGGAAAGTTCACAGTATTTACCCAAAAATCAACGACCCATTTCCTACAACTGATGACATGCGAGATAAATACAAAGTGCTGGAGTAACTCAGCAGGTCAGGCAGCATCTCTGGAGAACATGGATAGGTGACGTTTCACAGAGTGCTGGAGTAACTCAGCGGGTCAGGCAGCATCTGTGGAGAACATGGATAGGTGACGTTTCACAAAGTGCTGGAGTATCACGGCAGATCAGGCAGCATCTGTGGAGAAAAGGAATAGGCGACATTTCGTGCCGAGATCTTTCTCCAGACTGAGATTCAGGGGAGAGGGAAATGACAGATAAAGAAGGTACATAGAACAAATGAAAGATATGCAAAAAGCAACGATGATCAAGGAAAGGTGGAGCCAACAACGGTGCATTGTTGGCAGTGGGGTAGGTAACAATGTGTTATACAGACAGTGAAACAGGACAACAGTGAAACTAGTACGATGACCAGGGTGATGGCATACATACAGTCAGAGACCTCAAACTTAGGATTGATAGGATAGTCGGCCTCTGTGAATTGCCCCTAGTGTGTAGGGAGTGGATGAGAAAGTGGGATAACATAGAACTACTGTGAACAGGTGATCAATCGGATTATCCTTGTCTCAGTGGGCCGAAGGGCTTGTTTCCATATTGTATTTTTCATCAATCAATCAATCAATCACACCATTACCTGTCCATCCACTTAAGCATCGGCGAGACCAAACGTGGACTGGACGATCGCTTCGCTGAACACCTTCGCTCAGTCCGTCTGAACCTACCTGATCTCCCAGTTGCCAACCACTTTAATTCCCCTTCCCATTCCCACACTGACTGACCTTCCTGTCCTAGGCCTCCTCCATTGTCAGAGTGAGGTCCAATGCAAATTGGAAGAACCGCACCTTATATTTTGCTTGCTTACACCCAGTGGTATGAACATTGACTTCCATAACTTCAAGTAACCCCTGCATCCCCCTCTCTCCATCCCTCCCCCACCCTGGTCGTACCAGCTTCAAAGTCGTCTTGTTGAGTCTCATTGTCTGTGACTCTTTCTAACCTCGCCCACAGCCAACAATGGCCTGTTTCCTTTATCATCGTTACTTTTTTGCATACCTTTCATTCATTTGTTCTATATCTCTCTACCTCACTGTACATATCTCTTGGTTCTCTCTCCCCTGACTCTCAGTCTGAAGAAGAGTCTCGACCCAAACGTCACCCATTCCTTTTCTCCAGAGATGCTGCCTGTCCCGCTGAGTTACTCCAGCTTTTTGTGCCTATCTTCGGTGTAAACCTACATCTGCAGTTCCTTCCGACACAACTTACTAATCATGCCTTGTACATTCTCATCCAAATCGTTGATATAGATGACAAACAGCAATGGGCCCTTTTACTGATAGATGATGATTTAAAATAACAACGTTTTGATAATCAAAAACATTTGCAGATTGCTATCATTTGCTATGATTCTTACAGATGTATATATTACATAGGCCATGCAGACATTATATTTTTGACCATTTATTGTTCAATTAATGTTTTGTCAACAAATGTTGACATTTGTTAATCAATCATCAGATCACGTTTTAACTCACTTAAGTTAGTTTTCTTCCAGTTACTATTCCAAACTTGAAAATACCATGATCATTGCTCCCCAAATCATCCTCAACTGATATGCTCCACTGTAATCCCCAGAACTATATCACACATCAGCTTTCTTTCCCACCTTAAACCTATGTCCTCTGGTTCTCGATTCCCCTACGCTGAGCAAGAGACTCTGTGCATTACCTAATATTAGTTTAGTTTAGTTTAGTTTAGTGATGCAGCGCGGAAACAGGCCCTACGGCCCACCGAGTCCGTGTTGATCAGCGATCCCTGCACACTAACACTATCCTACACACACTAGGGACAATTTACATTTACCAAACCTGCACGTTTTTGGAGTGTGGGAGGAAACCGAAGATCTCGGAGAAAACCCATGCAGGTCACCCATGGAGAACGTACAAACTCCGTACAGACAGCACCCGTAGTCAGGATCGAACCCGAGGCTCTGGCACTGTATGTGTATACATGTGTTTGCATGTGTGCGTGGACTTGCGTGTGCCTACATGCATGTATGTGTGTGTGTGTGCATGTGTGCGTGTGGGTGTGTACATCTGTACACACGCATGTGTTTGCAGTTCTCTATCTGTATGACGACGAGACACACACATCTCTCTGCTCACGTATTCGTTCATGTGCATGTGAGTCTGTTGGCACATGTGAGTCATTTGTGCATGTGTGTGCTGTGTGAATACATATGTATGTGGGGTAGCGAGTGATGAGAGTGTGGATGGTGGGTCTAATGAGCGGGAAGTGATGCACTTGGCCACGGTGATCAGTTCCAATGAAGAGAGGTGCAGGGAGCGAGTGAGTGGAGCACACAGCCTGCCAAAGAAGTAGAGCATGTAGTCTGACAAACACTTCAGGGAGCTGAGTTGTGCCTCATAAACACAGGAGAAGCTGAAGTGAAGCTTGCAACTGAACCAAAAGCCTCGATTCCCAGCCACTGCTGGACTCCTGCAGTCTTTAAATTCTAAACAGCTTTGTAGTGAGGGGTTGCCCAGGATCTGGGGGCGACGGGGCAGATGGCACGAGGTGCGGGCGAGAGGCGGGCCCACCTCAACGCTGCGCATCTTTCCACCATGGATGTGTGCCGAATGGCAGCCTTGGCTTCCAGTCAGTAGCTCCAGGAGCAGGAAGAGAGGGCGGCCACTGAGTTTCTGGTCCCGTGCATTGCTGGAAGAGAAGGCGGTCATGGTGACACAGTGGTAGAGTTGCTGCCTCACAGCGCCAGAGACACGGGTTCAATCTTGACAACGGGTGCTGTCTGTACGGAGTTTGTACGTTCTCCCTGTGACCTGCGCGGGTTTTCTCCGGGTGTGCCGGTTTCCTCCAACACTCCAAAGACGTACAGGTTTGTAGGTTAATTGGCTTGGTATAAATGTAAATTGTCCCTCGTGTGTAATATAGTGTTAGTGTGTGGGGATCGCTGGTCGGCGCGGACTCGGTGGGCCAAAGGGCCAGTTTCCACAATGTACTGTATCTCTAAAGTAAATTCTGAACTAAACATAAGAAGACGCGTTAGGATGTTGCCAGGGCTCAAGGGCCTGAGCGGTTGGTTGGTTGGTAGTGAGACGTTGGGGCAGGCTACTACTATATTGCTTGGAGTGCAGAAGGATGAGGGGTGATCTAATAGAGGTGTACAAAATCATGACAGGAATACCTTGGGTAAATGCACAGAGTCTTTTACTCAGAGTAGGGGAATCAAGAATGAGAAAATTCAGATTTACTAGGAACCTGAGGAATAACTTTGATTCACACAAAGGGTGTCAGGTGCATGGAACGAGCTGCCAGAGGATGTTGTTCAGGCAGGTACTGCAATGTTTGAAAAATATTTGGACAGGTACATGTTGTAGGAAGGAACTGCAGGTGCTGGTTTAAACTGGAGATAGACACAAAAAGCTGGAGTAACTCCGCGGGACAGGTAACATCTCTGGAGAGAAGGAATAGGTGAGAACTTCTTCAAAGTAGGCATCCCTTGAGGAAATTTCGCAGTGTAGCAGATGAGATGTGTAAGAAGGAACTGCAGATGCTGGTTTAAACTTGAGTGAAGAAGGGTCTCGACTTGAAACGTCACCCAGTCCTTTTTTCCAGAGATGTGTCTGACCCGCTGAGTTTCTCCAACTGTTTGTGTCTATTGATGGGTACACGGATTGTAAAGGCTGAGGCACTGGGAGAAACAAGCTCAACAAATTCAGCTAATGTACGGGGTGATCACGGACTCAGTGGGCCAAACGGCCTGTTGCCACACTGTATCTCTGAAGTCTAAAGTCTAATTTGAAAGTCTTTCTTTGTGACACTACATTTAAAATGGATGTCATAGAAACATGGAAAATAGGTGCTGTAGGCCATTCGGCCCTTCGAGCCACCACCGGCATTCGATATGATCATGGCTGATCATCTAAAATCAGTACCCAGTTCCTGCTTTCTCCCCATATCCATTGATTCAGTTAGCCCTAAGAGTTAAATCTAACTCTCTCTTGAAAATATCCAGTGAATTGGCCTCCACTGCCTTCTGTGGCTGAGAATTCACAACTCTCTGGGTGAAAAGGTTTTTCCTCATCTCAGTCCTAAATGGCTGACCCTTTATTCTTAAACCGTGACCCCTGGTTCTGGACTCCCCCAACATAGGGAACATTTTTCCTGCATTATAAGACGCTGGTAGTGTGGAGGGGCCCTGCATATTTCATGCCCTGTTTAACCCTTTAACCTACAGCTATTTTCAATGCCCCTTGTGCAGTATTCTGTACGGCTTTATCCATTAGCGCCTCACTAATACGTTAAACAAACTGCCTGCAACCTGGATCTAGAGTTTGTGGTTCCCCAGCCTAGCAAGTGGATTTATTAGGGTCCGTAGGTCAGACATAACGTCAACTTTCCATAAAATTAAATCCCATTCAAACTCACATTTGGGAAATTACTTATGTCAAGAATTATAACTTTCCTAATGTTGAGAAATGACATTTGTTTTCATTGTTTTATTTTTAAAAAGGCGCGGAATTATTTTGAAAGGGATTTTTAATTGGAGGAGGATTGGCTGGCTTTAGGTATTTCATTACTGCGGCATTTTCATCCTGCAATTTAATGACCAGTTACAGTTAAAGTTAGAAAACTAATTACTTCTGGAGTTCATCAGCAGCAATAAAACTGGCATTAGTTTGAAACGTTTTCTGATCAACCTTTCGTTAGAGTCCAGTATTTGTTTTATGTGCAGGAAATGTAACACCGGTAATTTGCAAGAAAATGCTTTCATTTTCCATGAGATCCCACATTTAGGTGAGTTTAGCTTATTGTCACGTGTACCGAGGTACAGTGAAAATCTTTTGTTGGGTGCTAACCAGTCAGTGGAAAGGCTATACATGATTACGATGGAGTCATTCACAATGTACAGATACAGGATAAAGGGAATAACGTTTAGTGCAAGGTAAAGTCCGATTAAAGATATTCTGAAGGTCTCTCATGAGGTAGATAGCAGCCTAGGACCACTGTCCAGTTGGTGATAGGATGGTTCAGTTGCCTGATAACAGCCAGGAAGAAACTGTCCCTGAATCTGGAGGTGTGCGTTTCTACACTTCTGTAATGTTTGCCTGCATGTGTATAATTTCACTGTGTAGTCACACATGCGGCGGTTAAAACATCATTGACCACTGAAACAAGGCTGTGCTACCTTCAACCATAACAGGGGAACACTTTGAAATAAATATGCAAACTCCAGCAGGTTTAAAAGGATAATCAATTGCCAGCGTAACATTGTGTCCCCTTTGACAGGACGGTGGCCTATTTGGGGACAATAATATGAAGCTACGATGCCGTACACTAATTATGAAATGCCAGAGTGCTCAATATTAGCTGGTTGGTCAGGAAGAAGATGTCTAGCAGTTATTTTTCAGGCACCTTGGAATCGGGTCAGTTGCTAAACGTATCCACTCACAATATCTCTCGGGTGTGTTTCATTGTGCAACGAAGACTCACACAGACAGGAACACACAAGGGACTAATCCGCAAGCTGCTTTTTATAAAACACTCCCTCTTCTCCCCTCTCCCATCAGGCAAGACGCACAGAAATGTGAAAACACACACCTCAACGTTCAGGGACAGTTTCTTCCCAGCTGTTATCAGGCAACTGGACCATCCTATCATCAACAAGAGAGCGGTCCTGACCTCCCATCTACCTCATTGGAGACCCTTGGACTATCTTAAATCGGACTTTGACTGAGGAAAACAAGTGATCCTCCGTCAGTTTCGCCACCTACATCGATGATTGTTTTGGTGTCACATCCTGCACCCACACACAACTGACTGACTTCATCCGCTTCACCACCAACTTCCATCCGGCACTCCAATACACCTGGACCATTTCCGACACTTCCCTACCATTCCTTGACCTCACTATCTCCATCGAAGGTGATAGACTTCATACCGACATCCACTACAAACCCACCGACTCCCATGGCTATCTGGACTACACTTCTTCCCACCCTGCTTCCTGTAAGGACTCCATCCCCCACTCCCAATTCCTCCGTCTATGCCGCATCTGCTCCCAGGATGAGGCGTTCCACACCAGGGCATCGGAAATGTCCTCATTTTTCAGGGAACGGGGGTTCCCCTCCTCCACCATAGATGAGGCTCGCACCAGGGTCTCTGCCATACCCCGCAACACTGCTCTCTCTCCCCATCCCCCCACTCACAACAAGGGCAGAGTCCCCCTAGTCCTCACCTTTCACCCCACCAGCCGTCACATACAACAAGTGATCCTCCGTCAGTTTCGCCACCTCCAACGTGACCCCACCACTCGCCACATCTTCCCATCTCCCCCCATGTCTGCCTTCCGCAAAGACCGCTCCCTCCGTAACTCCCTTGTCAATTCTTCCCTTCCCTCCCATACCACCCCCTCCCCTGGTACTTTCCCTTGCAACCGCAAGAGATGCAACACTTGTCCCTTCACCTCCCCCCTCGACTCCATTCAAGGACCCAAGCAGTCGTTCCAGGTGCGACAGAGGTTCACCTGCATCTCCTCCAACCTCATCTATTGCATCCGCTGCTCTAGATGCCAGCTGATCTACATCGGTGAGACCAAGCGGAGGCTTGGCGATCGTTTCGCCGAACACCTCCGGTCGGTCCGCAATAACCAACTTGACCTCCCGGTGGCTCAGCACTTCAACTCCCCCTCCCATTCCGTATCTGACCTCTCTGTCCTGGGTCTCCTCCATGGCCACAGCGAGCAACACCGTAAATTGGAGGAAATGCACCTCATATTCCGCTTGGGCAGTCTACATCCTGGGGGCTTGAACATTGAATTCTCCCAATTCTGCTAGCCCTTGCTGTCCCCTCCCCTTCATCAGCCCTCTGGTTGTCTCCTCCCCTCCCCCAGCCCTCAGGCTCCTCCTCCGCCTTTTTCCTTTTTTCCTTTCTTCTCCCCACCCCCTATCAGTCTGAAGAAGGGTTTCGGCCCGAAACGTTGTCTATTTCCTCCGCTCCATAGATGCTGCTGCACCCGCTGAGTTTCTCCAGCATTTTTGTGTACCTTAAATCGGACTTTACCTTGCATTAACCGTTATTCCTTTTATCATATTTCTAATCATGTATTGTCTTTCCGCTGACTGGTTTGCACGCAACAGAAGCTTTTAACGGTACTTCGGTACACGTGACAATAAATCAACTAAATTATTCATCCGATGATCCAGCTCTTGTGCCTTAAAGCTACAGCACGGCACAGACTCCACTGTTTGCAAGACATGTCCACCGCCTGCAGAGGACAGACAGTCTAACCCAGACAGAAATAAAGGGATTAGATTTTGAGTTCCTTTGACGCTGGCTTGCATTGATTGGCTACTTGGCCTCCTGCCAACAGTTTCCTGTGACTCCAGCTTGTGCCTGGGTTCCAGCGCGGCTACAAAGCCTGAATGAGAGACTTGTTCTCCTTGCGCCAAGGACAGCCCGCCTGCATGTTAATATGTGATAACACTGGCAGCACTTTTGTGGCTGTGTAGGAAGGAACTGCAGATGCTGGTTTAAATCAAAGATAGACACAAAATGCTGGAGTAACTCAGTGGGACAGGCAGCATCTCTGGAGAGAAGGAATGGGTGACGTTTCGGGTCGAGACCCTTCTTCAGACTGAAGAAGTTTAAGAGGTTTCATCACCCATTCTTGCTCTCCAGAGATTCCGCTTGTCCCACTGAGATACTCCAGCATTTTGTGCCGATCAGCACTTTCATGGGATCGGCCTTGTGTGGTGCAGACAGTCGGCAGGGTAGGCGGCAGGGGAGGGGGGGTGAGGGGGATGTCCCCAGGGCCAGGCGAGGCTGGCATGAGGGGCGATGGTGGCACGCACTGGCACTCACATCCAAGCCTCCCGCTAAGTGGGCTGCACCATCTTCTGCCCAGATCCATGGTCAATCGGCAGATCGTTCAGGAGTTGGAGTCTCATGGAACTGCAGATTCTGCCTGCCTGAAGATGCTGGGGTTGGTTGTAGTCTGTAGCACCAGCAGCAGTATATCCTCATGGCCGTCAAATTGACTTACGACAAAACTGTTTTAGGTGGAGCAGTGGTAGAGTTGTTGCCTCACAGCTCCGGAGACCCGGGTTCGATCCTGACTACGGGTGCTGTCTGTATGACATTTGTACCTTCTCCCTGTGACCGTGTGGGTTTTCACCGGGTGCTCTGGTTTCCTCCCACATTCCAAAGATGTGCAGGTTTGTAGGTTAATTGGATTCTGTAAATTGCCCCAAGTGTGTGTGATAACATGGGGCATCGCTGGTTGGCGTGGATTCGCTGGGCTGAAGGGTCTGTTTCCACACTGTATCTCTCAACTAACATTTACAGACCGCTTAGAAATGAGGAAGAGGATAGAGGGAAGGAAATGGTTCGTGGGCGAGCACACACATTCAGATTACCACGTGCGCAAAAGAATAAAGCACAATAATTGAGCTAAAAATCAGTTGTGAGCCATAATTTCCATGTAATGTGCATAGGAAACAAATGTAAACCTGCACAAAACAGACCTATCCCTTGGGCAACAACTATATCAATCCAGGACAATCCCTTTCAAATTTGTTTCTCAAGAGATTCATTTTAATCAAATATACGTGATCCAATTAAATTAGTCGGCAGCCGTAAACGTATATATTGGTGCAATGAATCCACACTGGCAGTGCCCCAAGCAAAGTATATTTCATGAATATTTCACTGTCTATCCTACACACTGGGGACAAAGCACAAGCCAATTAACCCTTAAACCTCCACGCCTTTGGAGTGTGGGGGCAAACCGGAGCACCCGGAGGAAACCCGCGCAGGTCACGGGGAGAACTTACAAACTCCGTACAGACAGCACCCATAGTCAGGCTCGAACCCGGGTCCCTGGTACTGTGAGGCAGCAACTCTACCGCTGCCACCGTGCCACCCATAAAGCAATTTGTCTGCAGTCTCAACAAAAAAACCATCACCCTTTCCTTCTCTCTAGAGATGCTGCCTGACCCGCTGAGTTACTCCAGCACTGTGTGAAACGTCACTTATCCATGTTCTCCACAGATGCTGCCTGACCCGCTGAGTTACTCCAGCACTGTGTGAAATGTCACTTATCCATGTTCTCCACAGATGCTGCCTGACCCGCTGAGTTACTCCAGCACTGTGTGAAACGTCACTTATCCATGTTCTCCACAGATGCTGCCTGACCCGCTGAGTTACTCCAGCACTGTGTGAAACATAATCTATCCTTTTTCTCCACAGATGCTGCCTGACCCATTGAGTTCCTCCAGCACTTGGTGCTTTGCTCACGTTTGCAGCATCTGCAGTTCCTTGCGTCTTTAAAGAATCTTGAAGATTATTGTGTAGACAGGCAGCTGAAGTCTCCCATGCAACACAAGCCATTGTAATCATGTAGTCTTTTCACCGACTGGTTAGCACGCAACAAAAGCTTTTCACTGTACCTCAGTACACGTGACAATAAACTACACTAAACGATTGACATTTCATCATAGTTTTGGAAGCTAACCTCACGCAAACAACAGCTAGGGAGAGTGAGTGAAGATGAGTAGCAGTGACCTACAGCAGGTGCCGTGCAGCACAGGCGACTGATAGGAACTGACATCTCCCATTGAATACAAGTAGAGGAGGTTGGTGATTGATTGGCTGTGATTCTTCCCACAAGGTGACTATATCTACCAACACAGGAAAGGCCATGCCCCATTAATGTCAGCGTTCAAACCCACTGTTAAACTACAAACCACCAACATGATAATCCCACAGTAGACCTTGTATGAAGCAATCCTTATTTTGCTTAGCCTCATTAAACAGTTGAGAAAAGCCCGCATATTACCAGCATTCTTTCCTAATTCTGCTTTAATTATTTCATGCACTGTGGCAAAAATAGTTCCAATGATTAAAAGAATAGCTGAACGGAGATCAAATATATATTGAGGAGTGGAGAGGTTTTATCTGATGGTACGCGTGGAATCAGCTACCAATGTACTTGCATGTGTAGGAATTGGCCACCATATATGACCTGTGGTTCTCAAACAGCCAGTACAATTTTCCATCCTGAACTGCATGAAGATGGAATATTTCTAATTTGAGCGCAGCATCAATGAATCAACCCTTTCATTCCTGTAACATTTGTTATAATCCATGGTTGCCTTTATCCCATTAACGTACCGATTAAAAGCATAATAAAATGTCATACGGAATCAAGGGATATGGAGGCCCCATAGCAGAAGTGTCCACGTGGAGGGGCTGTAAAGTGCAAGTATCCTGAGCTAATTCTGCTACCACCATCATCTAGTGCAACAAGTGATGGCTCCCACTGATTGTCGCCGGAAGTTTCAGGACGGACGATGACAGCGATGTCAACATTTGAAACATGGAAGGTGGACACAAAAGAAGAAGAAGAAGATATGGAGAGAAAGCAGGAAAGGGTGCGCTGATTTTGGATGATCAGCCATGATCATATTAAATGGCGGTGCTGGATCTAAATGGCCGAATAGCCTACTCCTGCACTTATTTTCTATGTTTCTAAGTTCCGTGCAGAAGCACACACTCTCAATCGATGGAGTCATGACTATCCAGCACAGAAACAGGCCCTTCGGTCCAACTTATTCATGCCTAACTGAGCTATCCCACTTCATAACCGTAAGATCTAGGAGCAGAATTATCGGCCATCAAGTCTACTCCGCCATTCAACCATGGCTGATCTATCTCTTCTTTTCAACTCCATTCTTCTGCCTTCGCCCCATAACCCGACACCAAATAAAGAATCTATCTATCTCTGCCTTAGAACTATCCATTGGCTTGTCCTCCACAGCTGTTTGTGGCAAAGAATTCCCCAGATTCACACCCTCTGATTGCCTACAACTTGTCCTTATCCCTCCAAACTGTTCCTATCTGTGGAAATGACCATGTAGTGGTGGGAACTTGCAAAATGCCCTTTCCTACAATATTAATCTTCTATCTACAACTGCATTCAGTCGCTAATTCCCATCCGAATATGTATTGAATATACAGTTTACCATTAATTTCTGCCCAATCACATGTTTACCAGTATTAACATTATTTGGATTATATTTCTTTATTTCAGGTTTTATTAATTATGCTAAATACTTATTAGTTAGTGATTTATCTCTATAATTGCTTACAAGAACGGTGAATCTTTTGCTTCTTTTTTTAATTTTTAGTATGTTAAATAGTGTCTTGTTTTTGGAGGACTAGTCTTATGTGGGGGTGGGGAGGGGGGAAACTGCTTTTTCTAGTCCCTACCTGGGCGGAGAGGCGGCTTTCCTCCGAGCAGCGTCTTTGAGCCATCCTCGCGGTCTACCATCGGGTCTGGAGCGGCCTTCCCTGAGGGGACCAGCCAGAACCACGGCTTCGGTGGCGGCACAGACCTGGAGCGCTATCGCGGAGCGGGCGATGCCTTGCCCGGGTCGCCGCGCTGGAGCTCCGGAATGCTGAGACCACCGATGAAAACATCGCGATGCTGCGGGTCTGTGGAGCGGTCAGCTGCGGGCAGCGGCGCTGAATTTTAACATCGGGAGCCTGGGATCTCTCGCCGAGATCACCAGTGGTGGAGCTCCGTCCAGCGCGGCTTGTTGGCTTCGGAAGCCGCGGTCTCCGGTAAGGAAGCGGCCGTTCCAGGCATCCCAAGCCGCTGAGAGGGTTCTCCCGACGCTGGAGCACCATCACCTGGCGAGAAGGGCCTGAAACATTGGGCCCCATAGCGACGACTGCGGAGGCTTCAATAGGCCTGACTATGGGTGGACAAGGGGATGGGGACTGGGCTTTGTGCCTTCCCTCACAGTGGGACCATAGTGGGGGGATGTTTTTATGTTTTTATGTTAAATTTCTTTATAATGTTATGTTGTATTCTTATTAATGTGCTGCAATGGCAACTTGAATTTCACTACAATTGGTGTATGTGACAATAAATTAATCTTTGAACCTTTGACAAGGCATTTTTACAGGTAGGGTTCAGAGGGATGTGGGCCAAACGCAGGCGAAGGGGCTAGCCCAGAATGGTCAGCATGGACAAGTTGGGCTGAAGGGCCTGTTTCCATGCTGTCTAGCTCTACGACTCTATTTCAGACATTCATCGAAAGTTAGTTTTACACAATCAATTTGCTCCGTTTTAATTCTGGAATACACAACACAAAATTGGCACAGGGTGCAGCAGTGGTAGAATTGCTGTCTCACAGCGCCAGAGACCCGGGCTCGATCCTGACTACGGATGCTGCCTGTGCAGAGTTTGTACGTTCTCCCTGTGACCGCATGAGTTTTTTTCCAGGTGCTCCGGTTTCCTCCCACACGCCACAGATGTGCGGGTTTGTAGGTTGTGGAAACAAGGAACTGCAGATGACGGTCCCGAGAAGGGCCCTGACTTATCCTTTACTCCAACTTCTCCCTCCAACACGTCCTCCCCTCTTGCTCACCATTGGAGTCGTGTTCAGAATGGGTGCCCGCTAATTCTCTCACTAAACCCCTCTCCTTCATCTCCTGTTGAAAACACAGCTCTTTGTCAATTCTTCTGAAGATCCTTCCCAATTCTATTTCTGTGTTTGAGTTTCATCTGCCTGAGTTTGCATGTTAATGGTGTTATATAAGTGGAAATGTTGTCACATTTGAGCATTTACTTATATTTAAACTCCAAACTGCTCGGAATGCTGTTGCCCAATTGAGTTAGCACTGATTGCCAGGGTAACGGCCCACAACATTGTATACTATGTTCAGTTTCTTCTCGAAAAGGAAAACAGAAGTATTGAGAACTCAATTATCTAAAGCAACTTTGCTATCCTATGACCTGTAAACATCAGCATATCTAACACTTCCAAATAAGCTCCAAGCTACATAGCCTTGGGAGCGTTGTTTCATCTGAGCACTATTCGTGTTTGTTTATATATATATATATACATATATACACACACATACAATATATACGTGTATACACACACATACACAATATATACGTGTATACAAACACACACAATATATACGTGTATACACACACACACACACACATATATATATATATACACATATACTGTATATATATACATATATATACGTACACATATATATAGACACACACATACATATATATATACATATATATACACACACTATATATAAGTGTACATACACACATATATATATATACAACATATACTGTATATATATACACACACATATATATATATATATACGTACACACATATATATACGTACACACATATATATACGTACACACATATACATATACATATATATACGTACACACACATATATATATATATATATACATACACACACATACAATTTAGGAAGGGAGGAATCCGTGGCAAACCGGAGAAAAACCCACATGGTCATGTGGAGAACGTACAAACTCCGTTCCGACAGTGCCTGTGGTCAGGATCAAGCTCCGCTCTATGATCTTTGGTCGGATCAGACCCAGGTCTGTGGTGCTGAGAGGCAGCAACTCTAGCTCTGCGCCACTGTACTGCCCTGGATCTGGAGAGAAGCCAGCCCCTAGAAGACTCCATATCTCCGTGGCAAGTTAGCCAAAGATAAGTTTTGTTTGACGTTATTCAACATGAAACTGATTGAGCAGCAGTTGTGAGAAGGATTGTTGCCAAGGTTTATCAGTGTTTTATTCAGGTCAATAGTTTCCCCCCCAACACATCAAACTGCTCAGGAGGCAGCACCGTGTGGAAAACCACAATCAGTCTCCTTTGTCGCCACTCAGGGCCATTGGGGCAGCATTAAAGAGAGTTATTCCCTGCAGATTAAGACGATGATTGAAGCAGGGCCACATCAAAGTACTAAGTAATAATATAGGTAGTTATTAGCGCATGGTCAGTCATATGAAGATGGCTTCATAGTTAGGAAAAAAACTTACTGTGCACCAACAAAGTGTTGAGGGAGGTACAGCGTTGCAGCGGGTAGAGTTGCTGCCTCACAGCGCCAGAGACCCCAGTTCGATCCCGACTATGGGTGCTGTCTGTACAGAGTTTGTAGTTCTCCCCTGTGACCTGCTGGGTTTTCCTTTCACACTCCAAAGACATGCAGGTGGTTGCTTTGATAAAATTGTAAATTGTCCCCAGTGTGCGTAGGGTAGTGTTAGTGTATGGGGATCGCTGGTAGGTTTGGACTCAGTGGGCCTGTTTCCGCGCTGTATATCAATAGTAAACTAAAAGAATCAACTCCATCGCTGTGGGGAAGTGTCAACAAGGACAGGCTCAATCATCACTCACAACTGGAATCCACAACAGCAGGAATCTGATGTTTTAAAATACATAAACATATAAAAGTAATCGCTGCCCTGGGAAGATCAAGAATTTAAATATAAACACAATCTAACCGTAAGTTTTGTTTATTTTAGGTTAGATATACAGCGTGGAAAAAGGCCCTTCGGCCCACCGAGTCTGCGTCGACCAGCGATCCCCGCACACTTACACTATCCTACACACACTGGGGACAGTTTACAATTTTATGGAAGCCAAATAACCCACAAACCTGCACGTCTTTGGATTGTGGTAGGAAACCGGAGCACCCGGAGAAAACCCACGTGGTTGCGGGGAGAACGTACAAACTCCGTACAGACAGCACCCGTGGTCAGGATCGAACCCGGGTCTCGGGCGGTGTAAGGCAGCAACTCTACCGCTGCGTCACCATGACGCCCTCAAGATAATGAAATGAAGTGAAAGGATTGGATAGAAATTAGAGAAATAGTATTTTTCAGAGAGAAACAGCGTAGAATGATGAATATTTGGAGAATAAAGCAGAATATTAAAATGTAAACACACAAAATATAGGCAAACAAGGAACTGCAAATGCTGGTTTCCAAAAAATGACACAATGTGCCGGAGTAACTCAGTGGGCCAAGCAGCATCTCTGGATAATTGGAATAGGTGACCCTATTTCAGGTCGGCAACCTTCAGACTGAATTGTGGGTGGAGAGGGGGCAGCGGGTTAAGAACCTATTTCACCTATTACCTGCCACCCTTTATCCCACCTCTCCCCATCTCCAGCTTTCCTGAAGACTCAGAACTCAGAAGATTCAGTGTGAAGAAGGGTCAGGCCGCATCTTTGGAGAGAAGGAATGGGTGACGTTTTTGGGTCGAGACGCTTCTTCAGTCTGAATCCTTCTTGAGTCTGAAGGGTCTCGACCCGAGACGTCACCCATTACTTCTCTCCAGAGATGCTGCCTTTCCCGCTGAATTACTACAGCTTTTTGTGTCCATCTTCGGTTTAAACCAGCATCTGCAGTTCCTTCTTACACAATCAGAAGAGTTCCGACTGGAAGTGTCACCCATCCTTTTTCTCGAGATGCTGCCTGACCCGCTGAGTAACTCCAGCACTCTGTGAAACATGACCTATCCATGTTCTCCAGAGATGCTGCCTGACCCGCTGAGTTACTCCAGCACTCTGTGAAACGTCACCTATCCAATGTCCTCCAGAGATGCTGCCTGACCCGCTGAGTTACTCCAGCACTCTGTGAAACATCACCTATCCATGTTCTCCAGAGATGCTGCCTGACCCGCTGAGTTACTCCAGCACTCTGTGAAACATCACCTATCCATGTTCTCCAGAGATGTTGCCTGATCCGCTGAGTTACTCCAGCACTCTGTGTCTATTGAATGGAATAGTTCTCTGCCGCCGTGAGGCTTCACCACCACTGCCGGGTCTCCACCGTTGCCGAGGCTCCACCGCTGCAGAGGCTCCATCACCGCTGAGGCTCCACCGCTGCCGATGCCCCACTTCACATGTCATTGTTCCTCTAATATTGCTATTAGCTCATTTGTCTGAAATGGAGCTTTTACTAAACACCACTGGAAAGCATAAATGAATTTGGGAATAAAATATTCAAAACAAGCCATTGGGACATGGTGTCCATCATAAAATGGACAAGTTTTATTTCCCTCACTCTTGGCAACTACCAGCCAGGGACCAAACATTCTACAAAGGAGAGCCAGACAAGGCTTGGCTACAGTCAAGTATAATTTTTTCCTTCTAATGTTATTGTCAATAGACTGAATTAGGATTATTATAGTAGGTTCAAAATATAATGAAACATTTCATCCCAATGGTTACTTCTTTAGTACAACCTGAAGTCATGTCTTTCAAGATAGCCTTTATCTTATAAATATATTAATTAGCAGAAATTCCAGGCAGATCAAAGAAAACAAATAATCAGATGTTCGTTCTGAATCGTGCTGTTCTAGAATGAGAAAAAAATAATCATTATTCAGATTGACCAATGTTTTCCTGGATTATCTGCAGAGCAGTAAGTCTGGTGTAAGATCATCCAATGTAAGACAGAGGACTGAATCTCTAAAATGCTTCAGAAGTCCACAATAAATCACCAAATTCACGGAAGGTAGACACAAAAAGCTGGAGTAACTCAGCGGGACAGGCAGCATCTCTGGAGAGAAGGAATGGGTGACGTTTCGGGTCAAGACTCTTCTTCAGACTGCTCGCTGATCAAATTCACAGAACTGTTGCCAGTCAAATATTCCCTCTCTTACGTATCCCATAAGCAATTCAGTTCACTGGTGCAGGTGAAAACGTGAACAAGAATTTGTTCTTCTCAACAAATGTACAAACAAGTGTCCACCTATTACCTGCCACAACTTGTCCTGCCTCTCCTCTACCCCCCCCCCCCCAATCAGACAGAAGAGGGTCCCGACCCGAAGCGTCACCTATCCATGTTCTCCACAGATGCTGCCTGACCCGCTGAGTTACTCCAGCACTCTGTGAAACGTCACCTATCCATGTTCTCCACAGATGCTGCCTGACCCGCTGAGTTACTCCAGCATTTTAGTAAACCAGCATCTGCAGTTCCTTGCTTCATGCAGTGTGGCAGTGGCCACACTCCCAGATAGATTGTAGGTCTCAGCCACAATCTTCCAGCTTTGTGTAGATGCCTCATGCTGGTAGTGAGGGAGTGCCGCACTGTCAGGACTGAGTGCTTTGGACCAGAGGGTGAAGCCGTGTTGAATCGACTGCTTCAGGTGAATGATAAAGACATATGGCACCAGGGGAAAGAACAGCAACGCTTATTGATTCTCATCCAAAATAGAAACAGTGATTAGTAATCCCATTGCTATTTCAGGGATCCTGACGTATTAGATTCACAACAGTCTCCGCATTCACCAAATAAATCATGGACCTGCAGCTCTTTGAGACATATGTAAAATAAATAAAACATGAAGGCTCAGTTGGCAGCAATGTCACGTGTGACTCAGCAGGTTGTTGGTTAAATCCTCATTCCCGAGACTTCATCTACATTCCAACACAGGATTGTGTGAGTACTGTATGGACATTAAGCTGTTTGATGTGGAAACTTACATAACGCCCTCTGGCAGAGCAGCAAGACTATTCCCCCCGTCTCCTGAGCAATGTTAGTCAACATCGGCAAGAGAAGGGGTAGACTGGTTCGGCACGGGAAACTAACTGAAGCTTGAACTTAGGATTAGATGAAAAGTTATACTTTATAACCTACGAACCTATCTCCAATGATGTATTATTAGTAAATTATTCCACTCTTTTATTTTTTATCTTGACATTTGTGTTTTTTTTTTTTTCCTTTCTTTCTCACTTTCTATCTATAAAAAAAAACTAGAAGCAGAATCAATCCACAATTGATAATATTAATAATGTATGATTGATAAACATGAAATGTTTTTACCATAATATGTCTTTGCTTCTAATAAAAATATTATTAAAAAAAAGAAAGTAATTAAGACACTTAAATAAAAAAAAAAAAAAATTGGGTCGGAGGAACTGCAGATGTAGATTTAACCTGTGATAGGCACAAAGTGCTGGAGTAACTCAGCGGGTCAGACAGCATCACTGGAGAAAGGAATAGGTAACGTTTCGGGTCGAAACCCATCTACAGAAAGAGGTTATTATCACATAGCCCCAGTAATACACCATATTCTGAGTACATTGAAATCTCTAAAGAATAATGGCACTTAAAACCCCCACCCCCACATCAGTCTGAAGAAGGGTCTCGACCCGAAACGTCACCTATTCCTTCGCTCCTTTAGATGCTGCCTCACCCGCTGACTTACTCCAGCATTTTTGTCTACCTCCTTCCCATTTTAGATTAGTTGAATTTTAACCTTAATTATTTTTGCAACAAAAACTTACATGTTGTTCAGTTTCTTCAGTTTCACACCATGATGTCAGTCCTCTGGCCTTTATCACTGGCATTGTGCCAGGGCATCCTTTGGACAAAAGGGACCTGTCATTTGTCTAAACTTGGCACTCTTATACCACACGTGGAATTCTTAAAACAGAGTAAGTTCTGCATGGTTGACTTTTATTGCTAGCTCAGTGTTTTATTGGTGAAAATAAAGAAAATTTTGCTTCCTAGGTTGGCTTTCTGGGTTTTCTATTTTTTTTTACAGTCAAACTCACAAAGTTGAAGCCCTGTTTACCGAGTAGACCAGACAGCATCACCACAGGCAGTGGAGTGTAGCTACAACACTGGACTTACCCAATGTAGAAACATGAAGTGCAAATGTTGGTTTATAGACACAAGATGCCGGAATAACTCAGCGTGATCATCGATCAAAATGCTTTCGAAGGATTGAGTGCGAGAACAATTGTTGGTTGGTGTAAGTGCAACAGGCACAGAAAAATGCAACACTATATAGAGACATGGAGCCAAAGCAGTCCACCCAGCTCGCAAATCTTTTCTATCAGTCACTGGGATAGTGGCTGATCTGTTCGGCATTCGTTTCTGGAGTAACTCCGTGGGTCAGGCAGCATCTCTGGGGAACATGGATAGGTGATGTTTCACAGAGTGCTGGAGTAACTCAGCGGGTCAGGCAGCATCTGTGGAGAACATGGATAGGTGATGTTTCACAGAGTGCTGGAGTAACTGTAGATGAGATATGCATGTGCCTTTAACATAGTGACCTCACACCCACTAACCACTCCCCATATCACAAGTATAACTACAACCTCCACACCCACAGATCGCCCTCTAGTTCCTGTGACAGACCACGTACAGCTAGTGCAATGTATAATGTCCAGTATGAATAAGATAGTAAAGTAACGATGTCTCGATATCAATCCTTTACATTGGTGTCAAATAACGTACCTTGCGCCTCCCGTTTATCGGTTTATCATTTAATTTTGACCCAGTTTTTTGTTTCCCCCCCCTAACGGTTTTGTTATGGCCTCTTCTGCCCGTAAGCCCGATGCGCTCTTTTTCGATTTCGACATCGCCCTTCGATGGGACATATTCAAACGCGACTTTGAACACTATTTCACGATTGCCCATCCTGGCGCCACCGACGCTCTCAAAGCCTCGCTGCTTCTCAACTTGGCTGGTCCCAACGCCTTGACTCGCTTGAACTTCTTCGTCTACGCTCCTGGAGAATCAGCTCGGGACCCGGCATGTCTGCTGGCTAAGTTTGACGCTATTTGTGACATTCCTACTAATTGTATTTTAGAACGTTTTAAACTGTTCGCGCGGCGTCAGCTCCCTGGGGAATCGGCTGAGAACTATGTCATTGCGCTGCGGGACCTGGGCAGGCGCTGCCGCCTCGAGACGTGGACCCCCGATAATGTCATCAGGGACCTACTGGTTTACGGTCTCCGTGATGAGAAGCTCAGGTCCGAACTACTTCGCAAGCCGGATCTGACCTTGGCCGATGCAATGCACGCTACTCGCTTAGCCGACGCTGTTTCCGCAGCGGCGCCGCCGGCTGAACAGGCGATCAACTTTGCCAGCACTCCTAGCTATCCCATGAACGCACCCCAGTCGCGACCCCCGGTGTCGCTCGCTGCTCGAGGGGACGCGCCCCGGGGTTCGGTGGTGCCACAAGGGGAGACACCCAGCAAAGGTGCCCTAATTGCAACTTCACATCTCATCAGTTCAATGTGTGCCCTGCGCTGGGAAAGTACTGCAACTCCTGTAATAAGTTGAACCATTTTGCTGCAGCCTGTCGTTCACGTGGGAAGCCTGTCGCTGCTCGAAGGCAAAATTTAAACAACCTTCTACAGTCGGATAATGATCTCAGCTCCCAGCACTATTCCGATGAACTTTCTGTTCCTACATCCAACTCCTCTCAGGCAGAAACCAGCTTGTTTACCGTGGTGAACGCACCTGCTATGATAACGGATCCTTCTGTGCAAGTCACTGTGAACAAACTCGACCTTCACGGCCAAAATCGACACTGGGGCGGTTACCAATGTTATGTCAACATCTCTTTTCAACCAGATAAGGACTAATGAGAAGATATTTTCTCAGAGCTCAAACCTGCATGCCTATGGTGGGGAGATCCTTACGCCTGTGGGCAAGGCCACACTACACTGTAAGATACTGAAGGCCACTCGGCCCCACACCTTCTTTCTCCTCAATCGGAGTTGCGTTCCCCTGCTGGGGATCCAGGCATGCCAGGAAATGGGACTGGTGTCCTTCCACCGGGACATCCACCACGTGCGGGCTCTTATGGACCCGCTGGCCAAGTATCCTGACCGCTTTGATGATAAGCTAGGCAAACTACCCTGCAGCTACAAGATTGAAGTGGACCATAAGATCGTTCCTGTGGTCCATGCTCCTCACCGTATTTCCTTCGCCATGAGGGACAAAGTGGAGGCGACCCTACACAGTATGGTACAAATGGGCATCCTAAAGGCGGTCGTCGAGCCCACCAGCTGGGTCTCTTCCATGGTTGTTGCTGCTAAAAAGGACATGAGTGAGATACGCATCTGCATCAACCCCAGAGACCTCAACCTGGCCATTCGGCGCCCTCACTACCCTATGAGAACGGTGGAAGACGTCGCTGCACGGGTTGGTCCAGCAACGGTCTTTTCGGTCCTCGATGCCAAGAGTTCATTCTGGCAGATACCACTGGACGAGCGGTCGTCCATTTTGACAACCTTCGCCACCCCCTACGGAAGGTTTCGGTTCCTCCGAATGCCCTTCGGAATCAACTCTGCCAGCGAGGTATTCCAGCGAACCATGGAACAGTTGTTTTCAGATCTGCCTTGCGCCATAATTGTTGACGACATCCTCGTTTACGGTAAGGATGTTGCCAAACACGATGTCAACCTCCGCCTGATCCTGGACCGGGCCAGGCAAATCAACTTGAAACTGAACCCCAAGAAGTGCCGATTCCGCGTCTCGGAGGTCACCTATGTTGGACACGTATTCACCGCTGAGGGGCTGAAGCCTGACCTGCAGAAAACGACTGCCATCTCAGGGATGCCTCCTCCTACTAACGTGGCAGGCCTGCAACGCTTTCTCGGCTTGGTAAACTACCTGGGGAAGTTCATCCCCGACCTAAGCGAGCTCAGCGCTCCCCTGAGGGATCTGATCAAAAAGGACACTTCCTGGCTTTGGTTACCCAATCATCAGAAGGCATTTGACATTCTTAAGTCTAAACTGATCAGCACACCCACGCTCAAGTTCTTTGACCTGCGGCATCCCATTGTCCTCACCTGCGACGCCTCTCAATTCGGACTCGGTGCCGCCTGCCTCCAGGTCCATGACGGCCTGCAGATGCCTGTCTCATTCGCGTCCCGCACCATGACCGCCACCGAACAGCACTACGCGCAGATTGAGAAGGAGCTACTGGCCGTGCTGTTTGCCTGCTCCAAATTCCGGGACTACATCGTGGGCAACACTTTCACCGTTGAAACTGACCATCAACCACTTGTTACCATCCTCAACAAACCGATCCATGTGGCCTCATCACGTCTGCAGCGCATGCTGCTGCAGCTCCAGCGTTTCACGTTCATGGTGGTTTATCGTAAGGGGAAGGACATGTTCGTAGCCGACACGTTGTCTCGCGCCCCGCTGACGTCCACAGCTCGCCACCAATACGAAACGTCCGAGTTACTAGTACTACGATTGAACTTCGTCCCCTCGCCACAGATGAAATCCCTGGTTGAACACACTACCAACGACCCTGCCCTGCAACAGCTGTCTGCCGTTATCCGGCAGGGCTGGCCTGACCGTCGCTCGGCACTGCCGGCTGGAGCCGTGCCCTACTTCCTGATTCGGGATGAGCTCGTATTGCACGACGGCGTGGTGGTGAAGGGTCACAAAGTGGTGGTGCCCGCGGCGCTGCACGACCACTATTTTCAGGTCGCACACCGCGGTCACACTGGGGCCGAAGCCACTTTGTCTCTCGCCAAGGCACAGTTCTATTGGCCGGATATGGCAAAGTACATCCGGGAGAGGGTCTCATCGTGTTCCACCTGCAACAGCCGCGCCCCCCATCAGCAGCGTCAGCCGCTTCTACAGCAGCCCGCGCCCGGACTGCCCTGGATGGCGCTCGCCACAGACATTTTCGAGTGGCGGGGCAAACATTTCCTGGTACTCGTTGACTTCTACTCCAGCTGGTTTGCGGTTGACCGGCTGCCTTCCGTGACCTCCTCGGCCGTCATCGACAGGTTGGACCCTCACTTTAGCACTTTTGGCCCCCCGGCAAGCCTGCAGTCGGACAATGGCAGCCAGTTCACGAGCTCCGAGTTTAAAGCGTTCGCTTCCAGATGGAACTTTCGCCATTTCACAAGCAGCCCGGAGTACCCGCAAAGCAACGGTTTGGCCGAGCGCGCGGTCCGCAGTGCTAAGCACCTGTTGGAACAGTGTGGTGGCATTAACTCCGACTTCCACCTGGCCCTCCTCAGCCTTCGGAACATCTCTCGCGACCCTGCCATGGGTTCACCTGCTCAGCGGCTCCTGTCTCGCGCTACCAGGCTCCCACTCCCGGTGGCCCAGCGATCCCTCATACCCTCGGTCCTTCCACCTGCGGCGGTTCAGAAACGGATTGCCTTCAGGCAAGACGTCCAAAAGCGGTCCCATGACAGGTCCTGCCGCCCGCTGCCGCCCCTCTTCCCCGGTCAAGTAGTCCGTATGCAGACCACTCCCGGTCACTCCAAGCTCGCTACTGTCGTCGGCTCTGCGGGGTCGCCCAGGTCCTATTTCGTCGACTACGCTGGGACCATTTACCGACGGTCTCGCCAGCACCTTCGGCTCGTCCACGAGCCGCGTCCTCCTCCCGCCGACCCCTTTGCTCCCCCGCTGCCTGTTTCCCGTCCGGCCGTTGCCCTGCCCGTGATTCCCTGCATGCCTCGCTCTGCTCCTCCTTCGCCCCCTCCGCTCCAACACTCTCCGACTAGTCCTCGCACGCCTCCCCGCGCTCTCCCCGGTCCCGGCCCCGCATCCCCTCCGGTTTCGGTGCCGCGATCTCTTCCGTTTCCTCCCGTTTCTCCCTTTCAGGTTCGTCTGTCCCCGCTGGTGCCTCCTCCTCCTCCAGGAAGGGTGGATGGCGAGACGCGAACCCGGGCGGGACGTCTGGTCAAACCGCCTGACCGCTATGGTGATGTTGCCTAGCTATCCTAGCGCATGAGCCGTGGTCGCCATGTCACCTTTGTATTTGCCTGTCGTTTCGGGGAGGAAGGATGTAGATGAGATATGCATGTGCCTTTAACATAGTGACCTCACACCCACTAACCACTCCCCATATCACAAGTATAACTACAACCTCCACACCCACAGATCGCCCTCTAGTTCCTGTGACAGACCACGTACAGCTAGTGCAATGTATAATGTCCAGTATGAATAAAGATAGTAAAGTAACGATGTCTCGATATCAATCCTTTACAGTAACTTAGTGGGTCAGGCAGCATCTGTGGAGAACATGGATAGGTGACGTTTCACAGAGTGCTGGAGTAACTCAGCGGGTCAGGCAGCATCTCTGGGGAACATGGATAGGTGATGTTTCACAGAGTGCTGGAGTAACTCAGTGGGTCAGGCAGCATCTGTGGAGAATATGGATAGGTGACGTTTCACAGAGTGCTGGAGTAACTCTGGTACATGGATAGGATGGGTTTGGAGGGTTATGGACCAAGCGCAGGCAAGTGGGACTAGGATAGCTGGGACATTGTTGGCCGGTGTGGGCGAGTTAGCTGAAGGTCCCGTTTCCACAATGAATCACTCTATGACTCCACTGCGCCACCGTGCCGCCCTAGTCTGTCTGTTGGAGTCAAGAATTAGAAGCTTTGCCGAGGCTGGTCCTTGCTCTGAAGCTGACCCTCACAGGACAGGAGAGGTTGTGGGTACAAGAGTCTCCTCTGTACTACAGTGAGCTGAAGTTAATCAGCATGATGGGGAGAGAGTCATGAACATTAATCTGTAACACTGAGGGAAATTAAGAGAAAATGAATCCTGATTCAAGATCATATCACTATGATCAACAACGACAGCATAACTAGAAAATCGCCCATGCACAAATGGAGTTTGTTCATGTATAATTAAGCTGGCAATTATATTAAATAATCCATCTGCTAATCTACTCATTTATCTAAGTCACACACTTACATATAGACAAGTAGATAAGCAGATGGATGGTATATTACATGTACACATGCCAGCTTAATTATATATTAACAAATGTAAGATGTTATTAATACAGAAAAAAACAAGCTTGTATAATATCATAAACTAAATCTGGAATATATCGATGTACTTTGAACTCAATGATAATTTTTATCTTTTCACAGAATTTCTGTTATGCATTGGGGTTTGTTTTTATCGGAGATAATACAGTAACATAGTTTATTCCTGCACATATACAGCTACAAAGAGTATTGCTATTGAAGGGCATTGCTTCTAGAGAGCAGAGAGACCCATTGAGTAGTTGACTCTCAAGATGAATGACCCTTATAACATAACCAATGAACAAGAACAATAAGATTCAAGACACCATTATTCACTGATATCTTCAAATCCCAACCCAAATATCACTTGGTGCTATTCAAGCGGTAAAGCACGCCAGCTACCCAAGTGAAATGTATTCAGCATCATTTACCATCCGCACTACTGAACTGTACTTGGAAATAATAGACACAAAGTGCTGGAGTAACTCAGTGGGTCAGGCAGCATCTGTGGAGAAAAAGATGGGTGACGTTTTGGGTCAGGACCCTTGAATGAGATGTGACGCAACCTCTGAGAAGATTGGACTGTTAACAACCCAAGTCTAGTTTACATAGTATATGGTGCTCTGAATATTGCTCCTTATTTTCCTTTAACCTATTGCTCCCAGTGGTGGCAGTGAACCTGTGGAATTCTTGAGGCAAAGATAGATTCTCGATTAGTACGTGTGTCAGGGGTTTCTGGTACCTGTTGAGGAAATCCTCCCCAATTATCCATGACCTTCACAATAAACTATCGTAAATTTATTACAGATAATGTATCTTTTCTCGATATACTAGTCAAAGATCTAATCTTGCACTGATCAGCCCAGGAAGTTTCTTCCAAGACTAACGGGTGAGGAGATAAACATCAGAGGTCTGCCTTTGAGGTCCACAATGTGGACCTAACCGCTTTAAATAAAATTGTGCTCTCGAGTACCTTTTAATCCCAATCCATATTTAATCAGCCAGTTCAAGAACAGATTAGTCCATATCTGCCTTTAACAGGTCAACATCCACAGTTAATGTACACTTACAAAAGTAGAATTTAAATCTTGCCATACATTAGCACCCCAAAGGGTACGGAGTGGGAGAAAAGAACAAAAACAAAGCCAAGAATTATTGTTAAATATATAGATTCATTAGAATATAACTTCTTTACTCATAGAAAGTTGCAGAAAAGTTATTAAGCTCCAGTCAAACTATGAGAAATCGCTTTCTGATTGTTCAGTAATCTCAATGGTTCAGCAAGCTGCCCATTGGGGCAGAGTTTCCAGTGTTGCCTTTAAACACTCACCCACATCCCTGTTCACATAGTCCCCTTAACCTGCTCGCTTTTGGTTTCTCTGCCCCCTTTAACCTCACTGGGTTCACTTTGAAACTTACTGTGTAAGGTAGACAAAAAAGCTGAAGAAACTCAGCAGGCGAAGCAGCATCTATGGAGACCCTTGGGTCCCGATCTGAAACGTCGCCCATTCCTTCGCTCCATAGATGCTGCCTCACCCGCTGAGTTTCTCCAGCTTTTTTGTCTACCTTCGATTTTTCCAGTATCTGCAATTCTTTCTTAAACTTACTACTGTGTAATATATTCTTAAACATGAATTATAAGTATGTGGGACTGTTAACAGAGCAACGTTCCATAGTCCAAAAAGTTTGCCTGTTCGACATAACCAAAGTGTTTAAGAAGGAACTGCAGATGCTGGAAAATCGAAGGTACACAAAAATGCTGGAGAAACTCAGCGGGTGCAGCAGCATCTATGGAGCGAAGGAAATAGGCAACGTTTCGGGCCGAAACCCTTCCTGGGGTTGATAGATTATCTGTCTTACTGTAAACAATATATTTTTTCCAAACAGCCTCTTTCATTCGCAACCACTTTGTCTTTTTAATTTTCATATGTGTTTGAATGTTTTAAAAATATATTAATATAATTTCTTCCAACGATTTGTACCACCTTCTCATGTTTATAATTCAGTCATATTATTCCAACCAAATACACACCATAAATAGGTCAGTAAATCTGCAGCGACATTTAGAGGCAATTGATGCACTATTGTTAAAACTGGTCAGCTGCCAGAACCATACATCTTAAGCACAGTAACATTACATACGCATTAGAGAATCAATCTTTAATTATATGTTACAATGCAGCAAATAGAAAAGGTTTTATGTATCACAAACTAAAATAGAATAGAATAGAATGCCATTTATTGTCATTTAAACACCAAGGTTCAAACAAAATTTCGTTCCTGTAGTCATAACAGCAAAACAACATAACACACAATTAACACAATTCCACACAAACATTCATCACAGTGAATCTCCAAACACCTCCTCACTGTGATGGAAGGCAAAAGTCTTATCTCATCCCTGTTCTCTGTTCTTTATTCTTCTCCCGCAGTCAAGCAGTCAAACTGCTGCATCGAGCTGATCGAGGCTCTTGATGTTGGAGCCCCCGGCGGGCGGTGGTAAGTCCCGCGGCCGTTTAAGCCGCGCCGGGCGATGCAAGGACCCGCTCTGGGTCGATTTAAACCCCTCGATTCAGGCGGGCGAAGTTGCCGTTGCGGGAGCTCGAAGAGCGGTCTCCCACCAGGGACCCGCGAGCTCCCGATGTCCACAGGGCCTGCAGCCGAAGCCTCCAAAGCTCCGAAGTCGGGTCGCAGCCGCTCGCCACCACAGCGCTCCGTGCTCCGAAGTCGCCCAGCTCCGCGATGGTGAGTCCGTAGGCTCCGCGACTGGAGCCCCAGGTCGAATCCGGTTGGAGGCCGCCGGCTCCACGATGTTAGGCCCCAACGACAACAGAGACTCGACAGGGAAAAAGTCGCGTCCCCGTACAGGGAAGAGATTAAAAAGTTTCCCCCACCCACCTCCCCCCCCACCCCCCCCCCCCCCGCATATACACAGCTAAAAATAAAGTAAGACTAAAACCAAAAACATCCACATAACAGGACAAAAAGAAAGAAAAGACAGACGGACTGCAGGCGAGCCGCAGCCGCCGAACTACTGACCAAAGTTGATGTTTACAGAAGATTGATGTAAAAATGCATTCATAGTCTACTCTTAATTAAGGTAACACTTCATTTTGGGAACATTGCGACTCCAATCTGTGTTCTTTGCCTGCATTGAAACAATTTGAATTATCCAAAGCAACCTAATGATCAGCAGTAGACTATGTGAATCCCATGTGCTGTGATACAAAAGAACTGGAACCGGAGCCCAATCTGAATTCTCATAACAGAGACATCCTTTTTTCTGTGCGGTTTGGGCTGGAGCATGGAAATGTAAGCTCTGAGATGTAAAGCTGGAAACATGTGCACTGCGATGCATTTATAGAATAACTTGTTTATTTCAAGATTACTTTCTATACAACCAAAATCTTTGAACAAGTAACATATCGCCGAGGCTGTAATATCTGCAGAAGGTGGAGTCCCCATTGTACTTTATGGAAGTTACAAACATCTTGGAAGTAACCGAGTGTGTTACAGCCATCTGAACAACACCCAAGAATGTGTGGGCATCCCCAAAATGGAACTTTCACAGACACTTCCTCTATAAAGCTGTACCACATTGCAGTAAAGTCACTGGTTTCAGTTCTTCCTGTAAAATTATTTCAATGGGTGGTTAATTAGTTTTAATTTAAACCTGGTGAGTGCAGTCCACCAGGAGTTTGTGAGCATTACATTCTTGAAATTTCAATCTATATCGACTGAATCAGGATTAAGGATGATTAAAGGACTCCACTGTGCTGGCTGCTTTTGGCTCTCGGGTTAGTTAAGAGTAATTCAAACCAGACCAAATGAATGTCAATTGCCAGCATCTACAAACGACACAGGGTGCCATACAAATGCCTGACTTCATTAGCCACACTTTTAAGTAACTGCAGCACATTTTCTTTCAATAAAAAGGATATTTCACATATAATCTTAACATGTTGTAGTTAAACCGTGACTTCTGCTGATGGCAGTTTGTATTGAATAATTGGAACAGTGATTTGAGTTTGAAGGGTTTTTCATATTAAAAATATTAATATGAATTTGCCAGCTCTCAAATGTGCTAATTTTATATTTCATCTGCAACCTTACCACTCTTTACAGATGAGGCCGTATCCTTGCAAGAATGAACATTTTGAAGCAGTTATTTATTTTTACTGAGGGTTCTCTGTTTTTCAGCATGCTCAACAATCTTCTCTTCCACATACAGACCTTTCCGTTTACGGACAGTGTTCACGTATTTGTGCGCTTGGTTTACGGAATCAGCTTTCTCTCCAAAGTGCAGGTACTCCTCTTCCGTTGTGGGAACCCAGTCGGGATCACTCGGAATTACCTGCATCACAAAGAGGAGAAAGCAATGGTCACAAACCTAAAGAGCACTTGTCCTGGGCTGGAGAAAATGAACAGCTACACGTGGGGAGCTGAAATGATTCCAGCTTTGTTTACAGTCACAGTCAGGAGTAATAACTGTGATGAAAATATCCTTCCCCATCAACTCACAGTCCATAAACAGTGCGTGACCAGGACCGCAGTGTATATAAAAACTTACAATTACAAAGAGTTTTGTATGTCTTTTTGAGCCATTAAAATCCAAATAGCATTAATGCAGGATTAAATACTTTTCACTGCTGGGATGTAGGGACAGGATAAAACAGACACGGAGCAAAGGTTTCAGAGTCACAGGCTCTTCAGCCCACCATGTACACAGTGATCACCAAGCATCCATTTTTACACCAATTCTGCTGTAACCCATTTTATTCTTCTCATATGCCCATAAACTTCATCCAGATTCTACCCTCACACTTGGGGCAGTTTATAATAGCCAATTAACCCACCACCTGCACGGTTTTGGGATGTGGGAGACTTTACTTTCGACTTTAGAGATACAGCACGGAAACAGGCCCTTCGGCCCACCGAGTCCAAGCAGACCAGCGTTCATCCTGTACACCAGCACTATCCTACACACAAGGGACAATTTACAATTTTTATCAAAGCCAATTAACCTACAAATCTGTACACCTTTGGCATGTGGGAGGAAACTGGAGCACCAGGAGAAAACCCACGCGGTCACAGGGAGAATGTACAGACAGCACCCATAGTCAGTATCGAACAGGGGTCTCTACCGCTGTAAGGCAGCAACTCTACCGCTGCGCCACCGTGCCCACTGAGTGTTTCCAGCATTTTCTGTTTTTATTTCAGATTTCCAACAGTTTTCCTGCAGTTTTCTTTTTGATTTTCAGAAACGATTTGTCTCTCCAAACATGTTGTCACCAAGCAATTTATAGCCTTGGACTGACATGATGATACCTTAACATTAGCTTCAGGCACCAACAGATACCAAGCCAGCAACCAGCAATTATCAAACAGAAGGTTCACCTATTGCTTTCGACATGCAAAAGCATGATCATTTACCTGTTTCCCAGTGGCAATGTCCTTGGGATGACCAACACTAGGAATATTTCAACAACTCAGCACTTATTCACGCTGACTCCAAGACATGTTAAAGATTGTAGCTGCCACAGCGAGATTGAACCTCTTACATTATGAGTCTCTTCCATACCCCGTAACATTGCTCTCTCTCCCCATCCCCCCACTCGCAACAAGGGCAGCGGCCCCCTAGTCCTCACCTTTCACCCCACTAGCCGTCACTTACAACAAATAGTCCTCCGTCAGTTTCGCCACCGCCAACGTGACCCCACCACTCGCCACATCTTCCCATCACCCCGCCTGTCTGCCTTCCGCAAAGACCGCTCCCTCCGTAACTCCCTTGTCAATTCTTCCCTTCCCTCCCGCACCACCCCCTCCCCGGGCACTTTCCTTTGCAACCGCAAGAGATGCTACACGTGCCGCTTTACCTCCCCCCTCGACTCCATTCAAGGACCCAAGCAGTCGTTCCAGGTGTGACAGAGGTTCACCTGCATCTCCTCCAACCTCATCTATTGCATCCGCGCTGCTCTAGATGTCAGCTGATCTACATCGGTGAGACCAAACGTAGGCTTGGCGATCGTTTCGCCGAACACCTCCGCTCGGTCCGCATTAACCAACCTGACCTCCCTGTGGCTCAGCACTTCAACTCCCCCTCCCATTCCGTATCCGACCTCTTTGTCCTGGGCCTCCTCCATGGCCAGAGTGAGCACCACCGGAAATTGGAGGAACAGCACCTCATATTCCGCTTGGGGAGTCTGCATCCTAGTGGCATAACCATTGAATTCTCCCAATTCCGTTAGCCCTTGCTGTCTCCTCCCCTTCCTAGCTCTCCCTCAACCCTCGGGCTCCTCCTCCTTTTTCCTTTCTTCTCCTGAAGTCTGAAGAAGGGTTTCGGCCCGACACGTTGCCTATTTCCTTCGCTCCATAGATTCTGCTGCACCCGCTGAGTTTCGTCAGCACTTTTGTCTACCTTCGATTTTCCAGCATCTGCAGTTCCTTCTTAAACTCCTACATTATGAGGCTACTCCAGCATCTTCAGACCGTATCAAGGGAACAGGAGAGGCACCCAAAGATGTTGAGGAATACTTTAAACTCATTCAACCTGCAGCAACCTGTGACAACCCTTTTCCCCAGTAAAGGGGAAACCTTATCACATAGAGACCGAATGGGAATTTATTAGCAGGAGAGTCTCAAACAACCTGTTACATAGAATTCTCAGCTGGAAATATATTTTATCTTTCTTGTGAGAGGCACAGACTGAAAACGCTGTATTCTGGAGCAAAACGCAAAAGACAAAACAGGCAGTGAGTAGCTATTGCATAAAAACGGCCGCCTCATCTAATCTTGGTCTCACCAATATAGAGATGACCACACCAATATTACCATGTGCAGCAGATGTGGTTGGAGGAAGTGCATGCAAATATATAGAGAAACACAAAAAGCTGGAGTAACTCAGCGGGACAGGCAGCATCTCTGGAGAGAAGGAATGGGTAACGTTTCAGGCCGAGACACTTTTTCAGACCTATACCTCACCTCGATAGGGAGGAGGTGTTGGGACTTTTTAAATACCTACACAGGTTTAAAAGTTATTCCAAACCCATACAATTGTTAACTAGCCACCACAAGAACTCACTCCGTGTTTGCCACCTGCGAAACAATGTTTTCCTTCATGGAGCCACAAGTATTCTCAAAAGCTGCAGCACCGTGACACACTCAAATCCTCTGTCGGCTGTAGATAGACACAAAGTGCTGGAGTAACTCAGCGGGTCAGGCAGCATCTCTGGAGAAAAGGAATTGGTGACATTTCGGGTGGAGACCATTCTTCAGACAAGGGCTCTAGTCTGAGCTTGGCTGGTAGTGGGAAAAACCTCTGCCGTGAGGATTCAGCCCTGCCTTCTCTCAGAAGGTAATCTGCCATCAGGTCGTGTACCATGGTTAGAATTACAACGTGTATCAAACACTGGCTACCTCTATGCTGGAATAAACGGTACTTGTAACTAGATAATTGGCTACTGAAAACAAAGCAATGGTGCTTACTTTCTGTATACCTTCATATATAAGAAAGTAAGCAGAACAAAGGTATTGATAGTCATAGAGCGTGGAAACAGGCCCTTCGGCCCAACTTGCCCCAGGATTCAATTTGCTTGAGTATAGGGAGAGGTTGAGCAGGCTAGGTCTCTAGTCCTTGGAGCACAGGAGGATGACAGATGATTTTATTGAGTACAAAATCATAAGAGGAATAGATCGGGTAGATGCACAGAGTGTCTTGCCCAGAGTAGGGAAATCGAGAACCAGAGGACCTAGGTTTAAGGTGATGGGGGAAAGATTTTATAGGATCCCGAGGAGTAGTTTAGGCAGGGGGAATCTGAAAGACGTGTTTTTTTCCTCAATCACTAAGCAATAATCAGGCTATTCACTGACTTGCTTATCTCTTTCCAACATTTCAGTCTCACTTCCAAACTCTCTGGACAATACCAACGTAGAGTTCCCTTACCCTGATTTGTAATGTACACCCAGGAATGCGAGGGGTTCTGATGTCTCTCAGCCTCTGCATTGTTTTTAATTTTGACCACGTCGGAATGAAGTGGGGGAAAACATTGCATTGCCCGGGCTTTGTAAAGTTAAATATAAGCTGCTTTGTTCAGCAAATCCTTTGACTGAAGTAGTCTTTTGAAAACTAAGGAGAAAAATACAACCTCGCACAGGAAATCTGAGGAATAACTTCTGTCGAACGCACTGCTGCGAGATGACGACAAGATTATTTGAGATTTCTTTTGTTCGCTTCAGCCTTCAAGCCACAGAGTTGGAACGGCGTTTAGGATTTATGTTGGAAATACCAGGACCCAACATCCACGCTCCAGTCAATGATGATAATTAGTGTACCGGCACAGGCATGCTCTCACACCTGGTGAGGGATCTAAGCTAGCGAGATGTCTAATTTAAAGAGCACAGATGGTAGTGAAACTAACGGCAAGATGCACGACAAAACAAAACCCTTTTCTGCAGGGGGGATCCAGGGCAGTGCCGAGGGGCAAATGTCACTGTACATCTGCTTCTGTTTAGCAGCACTACATTTGTGAAGGAATAGCAAGATTAAAAAACGGCATTTAACCTGCCAGCCAGCGGCTCTGCTCTCTAAAATGGATTATTTCCATGTGATAGTTCAGCTGCTGTTCTTGCCTCTCCTGTCCTCTCCTCTGCCCAGGGTGCCTCAGTGTCGGGGGTTTGCTTGGTTCATTCTTTACACAAATGAGGGTTCAGGGTGCTGGTCAGATACTCATTCATTAGAGTCATCACATGCCATCCTATAGAGTCATTCACTCCCGTCCACATCTCGGATCATGAAACCACTATTGTCAGTAATGCTCCAAGGCCAGTGGCCAGCAGCAGCAACCTGGTTGATTCCACCATGCACCCTATCAATACATAGCATAGTTTAGTTTAGAGATACAGCGCAGAAACAGGCCCTTTGGCCCACCGAGTCCGCATCAACCAGCGATCCCCGCACCTTAACACAAGCATACACACACTAGGGACAATTTACATGTATACCAAGTATACAAGCCCAAGCCAATTAACCAAAGCAGTTTTTTTTAAATCTTGCTATTCCTTCACAAAGCTGTATGTCTTTGGAGTGTGGGAGGAAACTGAAGATCTCAGAGAAAACCCACGCGGTCACGGGGAGAACGTACAAGCTCCGTACAGACAGCACCCGTAATCAAGGCAGCAACTCTACCGCTGCTCCACCGTACCACCCTTAGCTTGGTTACTGATCCCATCTTGGTTTGGGCGATCGTGCACCAGGAACCAGACATGGGCTTTGCTTCTCTTTGAGGTTCATTGCAACAAAGAGACGGGAGTTTAACACGGATTATTATTTCAGTATGAATTTTCTTCACAAATGGACACAAAGTGCTGGAGTAACTCAGCAGGTCAGCATCTCTGGAGAACGCAGATTGGCAATGTTTCTCCACTCGAGCCTGACCTGCTGAGTTACTCCAGCACTTTGTGTCTTTTTGTATATTAGCCAGCATCTGCAGTTTTGTTTCTAGAATTTTCTTCAAATGCATTCACTGAAAAGATACAAACAAATCTTTATTATTATTATATTAAACAGCTTCAATAGTTCTTATCATTTGAAGATGTATGCTATTTAAAGTTTACCGTGCCCGTCACTGTGCCCGACGGAAACCAGCACCACTGCGTCGCTAATGTTTTCAACGATGATGATAGCACGCAATAAAACACTTTTCACTGTACATCGGTACACGTGACAATAAAATAAATTAAACTAAACAAACTATACTTTCTTTAAGTCAAAAATAACAAAAGAGCAAATGCCAGAAATAAAGACAGAAAATACTGGCAATACTCAGTAGATTAAGTTCCGTGTGTGGACGGGGAAATAGAGGTGTTAATGCTTCAGGTTGAGGTGGCTATTCTGTGATCAAAATAACCCAACTGACCAAAAGAACTGCTCTACATTTTCTAAGTTTAACAAAGTTAATTACAGTTGATGTACTGTTACCCTAGTTTTGGAAACAAGTTACCATGGAGCCGTTTCCCCATATCCAGGGGTTTCTCCCTTCACCAGATGGACCGTACGGCATCTTCGGGCAAGGTTAGAGGCGGTGCGGTCTGCTTCCTAATCAATACCTCGTGCTGCTCAGTGGTGGTGGTCCCGGTGAGCTCATGCTCCCTAGACCTGGAATATCTGACGTGAAGTGCCGTCTCTACTACCTGCCGAGGGAATTCACCTCACCTATCCTGAGTCTACATCCTTCCCCTTGTGAACACCAAGCTTGCTCTGAATGAACTGTACGCCGCTACCAATAACACCCCGAAGCCCTGGTCTCTGTAGCCGGAGACTTCAAGCAAGCCAACCTCAGCGGCGTACAACCAAAGTACTACCAGCATGTCTCTTGTCCCATCAGGGGCCACAACACCATCGACTACTGCTGCACATTAATAAAAAACACCTACCGCTCCATTCCTCGGTCACATTTGGGGAAATCTGATCACCAAACGGTACTGATTGTGGATGATCAGCCATGATCGCATTGAATGGCAGTGCTGGCACAAAGGGTCAAATGGCCTACTCCTGCACCTATTGTCTATTGCTTCTGTTCCCTGCCTACAAACCACAAACTGAAGCAGGCAGATCCGGTACAGAGAGTTGTGAAATCTGGTCAAGGGACACGGATGACATCTTACACATCGTACATAAATGTGTGCGCCACTGTTGTGACTGACTTCACCAGCAAGTGCATAGAGGAGTGGGTGCTGAAGAAGACAATCCAAGTGTCCCCAACCGGCAACCAAGAATGAACCGCCAGGTACATTCACAGGTGAAGGCCAGGCCCGCTGCAGACAAGTCAAACAATCCCGAGCAGCACAAGAAAGCTTGCTATGATCATCAAGAATGCCAGGAGACAATACCAGACAAGCTTGAGTCCCAGTATAATCATTCGGACACCAGCAGAATGTGGCAGGGTCTGAATACTACAACTGGCTGCAACGTGAAGTCCGGCCCGACCTGATGAGCTTAATGCATTCTATGCTCGCTCTGAGCCGAGGGCCAACTGGTCCATCAGACCCGAGTGTGCCTCTTCCCGAGGTCACTGCTGCAGAAGTTAGATCGGCTTTCCTGAGGGTGAATTCGTGGATAGTAACTGGCCCAGATGGAGACCCTGGCCGCGTCCTTAGGAACTGCGGGGTTTGTAGTCATGTATTGTCTTTCCGCTGACTGGATAGCACGCAACAAAAGCGAGCTTTCCACTGTACCTCGGTACACGTGACAATAAACTAAAGTAAACCTACAAAGCAAGTCTTAGATGATGAAATGGCACAGATTCCAGGCTTATTGCATTTCAATGCAAGTGTAATTACCCCGGTACATTAGGTTGAACTGTATCCATAAGAAAAGCGACATATTACCACTTTAGTAACAAAAGCAAATCCAGGAGATGTCAACGACTCCAGCATTGTATGAAAGGATAACATTTCAGGTTCCTCCTCTGTCAGATCTGCTCTGCATTTTCAGCATTTTGTCTTTTGTTCAGGTAGTTATAATTCCTTTTGCCTCGAGGACATCTTTAAATCACAGTTGCAAGAGATGGGACAAGCTATACTGTGGAGCCAGAGTAAGAAGCTGAGCAAGGTTAGTACTTCTGCAAAGCTCCAGCTGCCCACAAATTCCTTCTTCCAACACTGACCTCAGTGGAAACTGCAGAACCTACTTTACAGTGTAATATGAACCCAGGCAATGATGTCCATATGTTCCTTAAACTGTGTTCTATGATGGAGTTTTTAAGGCAAACTCATTGTACAAGAGATTGAATTACATAAAGTATAATGTCACATTTTTCCTTTACACTCAATACTAGCTCAGAATTTGTGGATTACATGAATTTAAGATTGTGATAAAGCACTAAGTATGTGAGAAGAAACTAATATGAAATCCTTGTGCTCTCTTTATGTAAGAAAATATTCAGACTTTGAATTATGCTATAGGACACCGTCACCAGCACTGAAATACAAAAATGACTTTCAGAATTCCCTTCTCAACTCTTTTAACAGATCTATTTCTACAATAGCATGCAAAAGAAATCTCTTATAAAAGTATTAAAATGTTTATGTGTCGGTGCCTTTAAACGGCTTCCATTTTTTCTGCAACGGGAAGCAAACATATTATCATCGATGGCTATACAAGCATTGAAAACACCGAGGAAACATAGTGCCCCTCTCTTGCACTAATCTGTTAATCTCTGTGTTGTTAGATTTAATTTATTATTGTAAACAAACGGTGCTCTCTGCTGGTTCTAATAATATTATTAGAGTCATAGAGTGATACAGTGTGGAAACTGGCCCTTCAGCCCGTCTTGCCCACATCAGCCAACAGGTCCCAGCTACACTGGTTATAGAGTGATACAGTGTGGAAACTAGCCCTTCAGCCCATCTTCCCCACACCGGCCAACATGTCCCAGCTACACTGGTTATAGAGCGATATAGCGTGGAAACAGACCCTTCAGCCCAACTTGCCCACACCGGCCAACATGTCCCAGCTACACTCGACTCATCTGCCTGCATTTGGCCCATATCCCTCCAAAAGTGTTCTATCCATGTACCTGTCTAACTGTTTCTTAAATGTTGGGATAGTCTTTGCCTCAACTATCTCCCCTGGCAGCTTGTTCCATACACCCACCACCCTTTGTGCATGTTTTATTGCCATGTTTCTGAATAAATGTACACTCAAATCTGTAGTGGCTTGGTGGGAATATTACTTTGCACTTCCAAGATTGGTGTGGAGTAACGCAAAAGATGCCAGGTTGGGGATTTGCTGAGCTAATCAGTCACAGACAAGGCTGTGGGATGAAGCTTTCTTCGGCGAGTTGTGAGCAGCAGCCTAGGCTGACACTCCAGCGCAGTATTTACTCCTCAACTAACATGACTAAACCACTATGGTAATATTTTAAAATGTAATAAAAAGGAACTGTAGATGCTGGTCTACAACAAAGATTCTGGAGTAACTTAGCGGTCAGGAGACTCAGTCTGAAGAAGGGTTCCGGCCCAAAACGTCACCTATCCATGTTCTCCAGAGATGCTGCCTGACCCACTGAGTTACTCCAGCACTCTGTGAAACGTCACCTATCTATGTTCTCCACAGATGTTGCCTGACCCGCTGAGTTACTCCAGCACTCTGTGAAACGTCACCTATCCATGTTCTCCACAGATACTGCCTGACCCGCTGAGTTACTCCAGCACTCTGTGAAACGTCACCTATCCATGTTCTCCACAGATGCTGCCTGACCCGCTGAGTTACTCCAGCACTCTGTGAAACGTCACCTATCCATGTTCTCCACGGATGCTGCCTGACCCGCTGAGTTACTCCAGCATTTTTGTGTCCATCTTCCATAACATTTCAATCCCAATTTTTTGACCCATAATGAATTTGAGCGCTGAATCACTGAATTTACCATCTAGTGACAATAGATGGGCTTTACAACAAAACAGATGCTCAAATATTCTGATCCTTCCCCTTAATAGAAACCATGTGTTAAATTTTATAGCAGATCAAAGATGGAGCTTCCTTCTGTAATACCTACAGAGTTTCACATGAGAATTTTCAAAACATATCTGCAAATAATAAATACATCCTTATCTGGGCATCTTCCTATTCTCAGAACCTCTCGGCAGTTTTTACATATCCAGTGTGAATGAGCCCACAATGAATGACTTTGCCACAAGAACAACATGTATGTTTTCATGCACATAATAGAATCTCAGAAGAACTACTACACAAAATTGTAACCAATGTCAGGGAGTGATAATTGGTTCTAAATCTGATACTGTGAATAAATACTGTTCCAATCACATCAACGTGAAAGTTGATTTACTACCCATACGTAAGCATGTGCATACAAATGTGGAAACATAAATGCACACATGCAAAAATATGTAAAAAATGAAAATCTGCTATTTCTTAAAATATGGAATAAAAACTGGAAATGGGTCAAATATACAACAGGTTCATAACCATCACAACAATGAAAAAGTAAGATCTGATAACATCATGTACATTTACAAAGTGAATGAAAGGTAGATACCAAAAACATCATGATGTTAGTGTTATCTGTGCTAATTAACCTGGTGTACATTCCCAGCATTTTATATTGATACATATAATGGGTGGCACAGTAGCGCAGCAGTAGAGGTACTGCCTCACAGACAACAAGGTTGATCCTGACTACAGGTGCTGCCTGTATGGAGTTTGTATGTTTTCCCTGTGACCACGTGGGTTTTCTCCCACATTCCATAGATGTGCAGGTTAATTGGCTTCTGTAAATTGTCTGTAAACAGTGTGTAGGATAGTGCTCGTGTACAGGGTGATCACTGGTCCGCACGGACTCAGTGGGCAGAGCGAGCCTGTTTCCTGGCTGTAATTCTAAACTAAACATGCACTCAAAAACACACATAAGTAGATGCATGTCCACAATCACTGTATCTCGGTACACCGGGCAATAATAAAACAATACCAATACCACTTACATGTGGATCCACACTGGAAGAATTGCACATATGAATAACCTCAAACAAAACAACGCTAAAATAATTTTAAAGTTCTGCTCTGGCAGCATTTGATCCTTCTAAATAGTTGACGTTTCTTGTTGACATAAAGAATGCTAACTTTGCATGATCTTCAGAAAATCAATTTTCCTGGTTTGCTTTACAGTGGGAATGGGAGGAGTCCGTGTGAGATTTTCCATTTTGCACTCAGGAAAATAGGACGTGCAAAGTAAATAAAAAGTCTAAAGGGCCTGTCCCACTTCGCGATTTGCCGGCACCCGTCATAGTCGCAACAGGTCTCCGAAAATTCTCAACATGTTGAAAATCCAGCGGCGACCAGAAAAAGGTACGACTCTTTGGGTGACTACTCACGATCATACAGGCTTCACCCTGCGACATGTCGCCTGTAGGTCGTTAATTGGGCTTTATCTTGCACTAGGTGTACCATTTATCCTTTATCTGGACCTGGTGGATGGCTTGATTGTATTTATGTAGTCTTTTCTTTGACTGGATAGCACGCAAACAAAACCATTGCACTGCACCTCAGTACACATGACAATAATAAACTAATCATAATTGTCAGAACAGCACTCGCTTAGAACTGAACTGAAATATCAGTCTCCAACGTTATGCTGGTGGCTGGGACTTGAACTAACCAACTCAAGGTGAGAGTACTGGCTTAATTAGTGCTTCAGTTTCTGCTCAACTGCTATTAATTTCACATCAGTTACTTTGTTAAGTCAGCATGCACCCATTTGCTTGTCTGGCAGGCCAGAGATTAGCCAGTTCTGTGCACTGTGCCCAGATCATTCAATAGATATCTTGGCCTTCAATTGCCTGAGACTAGCTTGGCAGCGCTGACTGATCCTTCAGATTAAGAGGCTAAGGGTTTTGCTCATTACATCCTGAAAAGGCATTCTAATACATTAAATCTCCCGTTTAAGAATGACAGGAAATACTCTTAGCGTTCTTTGGGAAACCAAATATTAATACAGCTCTGGCTTTTCTGTTTTTATCACATTTATTCATGAATGGGGTGTGGTCATTGGTATCCCCAATTGCCCCAGGTAGCTGAGAATGAAACTGTAAATGATCCCTAGTGTATAGGGTAGTGTTACGGTACGGGGTGATCGCCGGTCGGTGTGGACTTGGTCAAAGGGCCTGCTGTTGCGCTGCATCTCTGAAGTCTAACAAGTCTAAAGAAATGTCCACACACCTCAGTTTTAAGTGACCAGCTCTTTTATCTTGTAACTCTGTCTCCTTGTTTTTAACTCTTCCACTAGTGAAAACTTCTCAGCATCTACCCTGTCAAGCACCCTCAGGATGCTAGATGTCTGAATCAGGTCACCCTCATTCCTCTTAACTCTAAGGAATGCAGCCCCAAACCTTTAAAAGCCTCTCTTGGTGGGACAACTCCCTTCACCATTCTCTTTTTTATCCAAAATTAAACCAATGCCTCAGTCACTCTGTCATGAGGTTAAAAGATTCTATGGAACCATTTGCAAAGAACAGCAGCATTGTTTCTGTTACTCTGGCAAATAATTATATCCTCAATCAACTTTCAAGGCAGCTGGGCTGAAATGAATTAGAAGATAATACAGCAAAAGACACGACAAGACAACAAAAAAGTAAGGGATTATCCACTGAATTACAGTATTAGTGGAAACAAGAGGCTTTCTGAAAAATGTTAAAAATCTACTTATGGTTCAAGCATGTCAAATCGTGTTGCATTTAATTGGTTTAGAGACCATATGAAGCCATCAGTTGAATGTAATAATGAAAAATTGTCTTCATTCCTCAGTGTTGGATCAGATAGACTGACAACTGCTCAACTTATCAAAACAAGAAACAAACTTAAACGGTCAAAAATAAAAACAAGTGCTAAAAACGCAAGGCCATTAATCTCCTGAAAAGGGGCAGATGAACAGAAAATGCAGCTAGCTTTTGTGGCATATCGCCAGCAACGTGGAACGGAATGATGAGCATACAGTTTATTGTGATTATAGAGACAAAAAGCTGGAGTAACTCAGCAGCTCAGACAGCATCTCTGCAGTTCCTTCCTACACACTTTATAGTGTTGTAGGTTCCACAACTTGTTACCCCACCAGTGATGTGAACATTAAGTCTCCAATTGTAGGTACCCTCTAACTACCTCCCCCTCCCTTCCTTCCCTCTCTCTCCCATGCCCCGGCCTGGACTCGTACTGGTCTCTCCCCTGCCCCTCCTCGGATATCACTTCCTCCGGCTTCACAATCCGCAACTCTTCAATCCTCCTGTCTCACACCTACTCAGCTAATCTCTGGCCATTGTTCCAATGATCTGCCTATCTACTCCCCACCCCCCCCTTGCCTGTGTATTACCTGCCATGCTTTGTCCTACCCCTCTGCTCTCCGAACTCCCCCCCGCACCCCCACAATCAGTCTGAAGAAGGGTCCCGACACACATCACCTATTCATGTTCTGCAGAGATGCTGCCTGAGTTACTCCAGCAGTTTGTGTCCTTTCATGTAAACCAACATCTACTGTTCTTCGTCTCCACATTGTTTAAACCCCTCCCTCCCTGCCACACATGCTTTCCTGCACTTGTTTCTATTTCAGGTATCCAGCTCGTTCATGTTATTTTAAAGCTTAAGTATTTTTTTAAGTTATAGAAAGGATGGTCAGCTAGGATATAATTTTGCCAGGAAACAAATACCTGGTCCAATTTAGAATGATTTTGATTTTAATTTGAAATTTCAAATGTAATTATAAATCATGTTACTTTCTTATTGCTATTAATAATGTGAATAATATTATTAATAATGATGAAGGAATATCAGGACCCACAACAGGTCATTTTGTCCGTGGGGTTATTCAGTATTTAATGAGATTATGGGTGTTCGGTTTCCAAATTCCATCCACCTGATTTGGCTCACGATCCCTGAATATCCAGGGCCAGTTAAAACCTATCAATGTATGGTTAAAAATTATTTATTGAGCAATCATCTATTACTTTTTGGGAGAGGGCATTTAATATTTCTTCTAACAGTTGCACGATACAGTGTTTACACAATTCTCTTCTGTTCAGGGCTGCACAGCTGTAGTGTTGCTGGATTACAGTGCGAGAGACCTGGGTTCGATCTTGACTACGGGTGCTGTCTGTACGGAGTTTGTCCGTTCTCACCTTGACCTGCGTGGGTTTTCTCTGGGTGCGCCAGTTTCCTCCCACACTCCAAAGACGTACAGGTTTGTAGGATAATTGGCTTCTGGTAAAATTGTAAATTGTCCTTAGTGTGTGTAGGTTAGTGTTAGTGTGCGGGGATCGTTGGCTGGCATGGTCTCGGTGGGCCGAAGGGCCTGTATCCATTATATCTCTATCTTTAAATTAAACTAAATATGCCACACCAGTGGACATAGTTTCTCTCTAAATGCCCTGTCAATTACTTTCAAGAACCAGAAAAGCTCAATCACCACAAAACCGTTAATGTTTTATGGAATATAAACCCAATATTTGCAGTACCTTGTTGTAATCCAACCATTGGAGTTCTGGAAGGTAGACAAAAATGTTGGAGAACGTAACGTCACCCATTCCTTCGCTCCATAGATGCTGCCTCACCCACTGAGTTTCTCCAGCATTTTTGTCTACCTTCGAATGTTCCAGCATCTACAGTTCTTTCTTATACATTGGAGTTCTGGAAATGCTTTAAATGAATCTGCAATTAACTTATTTACAGATCACAAATTCCTTTCTTAGGTGCAGTTCCCAACACACGACATACATATCCAAGGTGGTCCTTAGTCTAGATGTAGCAAAACATCCTCCTGGATTCCATTAGCTGAAAAGTTGTACAAACATTGGAAAGCTTCACTAATCGGCTTCTCCATCAGCACGTCCTCCAGCGTACACACGGTACACAGCACATATACACAGCATCACACATACACAGCTACGCACATATACACAGCACATATACACAGCTATACATATACACAGCTATACATATACACAGCACATATACACAGCGCATAGACACAGCATCACACATACACAGCTACACACATACACAGCTACACACATGCACATAGACACAGCACATATACACAGCACATATACACCACAGCACATATACACCACAGCACATATACACAGCACATATACACCACAGCACATATACACAACACATATACACAGCACATATACACACAGCACATTTACACAGCACATATACACAGCACATATACACAGCTATACATATACACAGCACATATACACCACATATACAGTGGCTTGCAAAAGTTTTCAAACCCCTTGAACTTTTCCACATTTTGTCACGTTACAACCACAAACGTAAATGTATTTTATTGGGATTTTATGTGATAGACCAACACAAAGTGGTGCATAATTGTGAAGTGGAAGGAAAATGATACATGGTTTTCAAATTTTTTTACAAATAAAAAACTGTAAAGTGTCGCGTGCAAAAGTATTCAGCCCCCTGAGTCAATACTTTGTATTCAGCCCCCTGAGTCAATACTTTGTAGAACCACCTTTCGCTGCAATTTCAGCTGCAAGTCTTTTGGGGTATGTCTCTACCAGCTTTGCACATCTAGAGACTGAAATTTTTGCCCATTCTTCTTTGCAAAATAGCTCAAGCTCAGTCAGATTGGATGGAGAGCGTCTGTGAACAGCAATTTTCAAGTCTTGCCAGAGATTCTCAATTGGATTTAGGTCTGGACTTTGACTGGGCCATTCTAACACATGAATATGCTTTGATCTAAACCATTCCATTGTAGCTCTGGCTGTATGTTTAGGGTCGTTGTCCTGCTGGAAGGTGAACCTCCGCCCCAGTCTCAAGTCTTTTGCAGACTCTAACAGGTTTTCTTCCAAGATTGTTCTGTATTTGGCTCCATCCATCTTCCCATCAACTCTGACCAGCTTCCCTGTCCCTGCTGAAGAAAAGCATCCCCACAGCATGATGCTGCCACCACCATGTTTCACAGTGGGGATGGTGTGTTCAGGGTGATGAGCAGTGTTAGGTTTCCGCCACACATAGCGTTTTGCATTTAGGCCAAAAACTTCAATTTTGGTCTCATCTGACCAGAGCACCTTCCTCCACATTTGCTGTGTCCCCCACATGGCTTGTGGCAAACTGCAAACGGGACTTCTTATGGCTTTTTTTCAACAATGGCTTTCTTCTTGCCACTCTTCCATAAAGGCCCGATTTGTGGCGTGCACGACTAATAGTTGTCCTGTGGACAGATTGCGCCACTTTGTGTTGGTCTATCACATAAAATCCCAATAAAATACATTTACGTTTGTGGTTGTAACGTGACAAAATGTGGAAAAGTTCAAGGAGTATGAATACTTTTGCAAGCCACTGTACACAGCACATATACACAGCTATACATATACACAGCACATATACACAGCATACGGCTCCTTTTGCAAAGGTGCCAGTCTTTACTCACTGATAGGATTCCCTTTGAATTAGAAAACTGTGCCTTCGAGCTTCACTTCAGACTGGAGCAGGTAATTCAGGACAAAACTGTCTGCAGTACTATGAGAATGAGGCACTGGTGGAAGGTGCATCATAGCATTCTCTGCGCTGAATTCGTTTGTTGGGAAATCAGGTTCGCTCAGTTTACCAGCTTTCTCTCCAACTCACTGCAGTTGTTTTCTTGAAGTGTTTGTCCAATCCGTATAGAAGGTACAGTTGAATGCATTGAATCCATCAATCTAGCAGGCAACATTTTCCAAATACTAAACACTCTTGTGGACATCTAGTTGTTTTACCAACCACTATGCAATATGATTCCTGGTCTTTTAACCTGGCTACAATTTATCTTAATTTATTTAACTTATCTAAGCACATTGTGATTTTAAAAGCTCTATTAAATCATCTCTCAGTCATCTCTATTTATTTATTTCGTTCTCCATGGAAGTATTTCAATAAATATTTTACATACTGCAATCTCTTCATGTACTTCAACTGGGCTTAATTGGTGGTTTCATAGTTTCAGCATAACTTCCTGGCTTTTGTTCTCCATTATGCCATTATTCATGAAACCTCCAGTCCCATATGTTTTATAAGCTGCTATTATTAGCTGCTATTCCATGCTGAAAACCTTCAAAGATTTTGTGCAAGCATTCTCAGATCTCTGTGTTTATACACTCACTTACGATTGTTCCACTGAACCTGCTCATCAGTGTATAATATCACCTGCCACGAGGCTGTACTCGTCCCCGGGAACACATGTACCACTCTGCACAGCACTTTCAAGTCAGATTTGTACCTGAAATCCAAGTCCGTGTCAATAATGAACACTAAACCCAACCCTAATCCCACATGAATCTTAAGGAACCCGACTGTATCGGCCACTTGAAAATAAACTCTGTGAACAGTCCTTAGAAATTATTTTCTCGTATTCCACTGATTATATATCCATAATGTTAGTTGTACTCTTTTATCTTATGTTATTTATTTTTGCTAATTAGCCCAACAGATGATTATTTATCAAATACATTTTTAAAGTCCATAAACATAATATCAACTCATTGTTCCTATCCACCTTCTCTGTGTTAACTTATCAAAGCAAGCAATCAAAATCGTAAAACATGCTTTTCATTTAAATCCATAATGATGTTTAGTTTATTTTAGAGATACAGTGTAGAAAGAAGCCCTTCGACCCACCGAGTCCGCGCCGACCAGCGATCACCTCGTACTAACATTATCCTACACACCACGGACAATTTACAATATTACCGAAGCCAATTAACCTACAAACCTGCACGTCTTTGGAGTGTGGGAGCAAACCGGAGCACCCGGAGAAAACCCATGCAGGACATGGGGAGAACATACAAATTCCTTACACACAGCACCCGTAGTCAGGATGGAACCCGGGTCTCTGGTGCTCACTCTACCACTGTGCCACCGTGCCACATTCGATTAAGGATGCTGCAAGGGTGCTGAGGAGTTTGAACGCTGATACACTGGAATAATGCCAGAATTAGAAGGTTTCAGCTACAGGGAGAGGTTGGATAGACTTGGATTGTTTTGTCTGAAATGTCAGAGGTTGAGTGAGGGGAGTCATGATGGAGTGTATAAGATTGTGAGAGGCATAGATACAGTACAGAGTCAGAATCTTTTTTCCCCCAGAGTGGAAATGTCCAACACTAGAGGACAGAGCTGTAAGGTGAGTGGGGAAATGTTTAATGGAGATGTGCGGTGAAGGTTTTTTTTTACACAAAGTGTAGTAGGGCCTGAAACACATTGTCAGGGGTGGTGGTGGAGGCAGATATGATAGTGGTGTTTAAGAGGCTTTTAGATAGGCACATGGAAGTGCAGGGAATGGAGGGATATGGATGCTATACAACCTGATGAGATCAGTTTAACAGCATCATGTTCGATACAGACATTGTGTTCCTGTGCTGTATATTCTATGTACTAATACCATTATTATATTGTGAATGGTTTATGATTACAGGGGATGATGTGCAGCCAATGATGCTTACGATGGGTAATACACAATCAGAAGCTTTGCAAGATTAAAACATTAGGGTGGCACAGTGGTGGAGTTGCTGCCTTATAGCGCCTGGGTTCCATCCTGACTACGGGTGCTGCCTGTGTGGAGCTTCTACATTCTCCCTGTGACCACTTGGGTTTTCTCCGGTTACCTCCCACATTCCAAAGACTTTCAGGTTTGTAGGTTAATGGGCTGCCGTAAATTGCCCCTAACGTGTAGGATGTAAAACTGGGATAACATAGAACTAGTGTACAGGTGATCCAAGATCGATGATCAATGTGGACTTGGCCTGTTTCCACGCTGTATCTCTAAAACTAAAATAAAACGGAAAAAAAACAAATGTGCTGGTAGTGATATTAAACCGATTATATATTTAAAACTTTGCTCCTTAAAGATCCTGCTTTTGGCATGGCATCTGCATTTTTTTTCGCAATTTATTACATTTGGAGGTGTTTTCTTTGATTTTCAACAAGTGATTCACTCCAATTTGTATAATAAAGCATTTCACTTTCAAGGCTCAGTGTGGTAGAAAAATAAACTTGCTTGTAGAGTTATTAAGTACTGTTGCCACAATGATATAATGCAACTGAATAGGAAATTGTTTAGGCTATTGGATACCACAATCAAAGCATGTAACCGGATCTGAAATAGTTTTGAAAACGTGCCTCTTCCGAATTTTCACATCAATAAAAGCGAACATCTGGAAAAAATCCCACTGCTGTATAGCTTGGCTATGTCGGCAATGTAAAGCACATTGCCTTTCAATGTCTGAATCTTACTCAGCATTACATTATAGCGCTTCTCACTTCACAGATCTATTGAGTTTAAGACATTTAATTATGTTTAAAAAGAACATGCAGCAAAAGAACAAAGAGCCGAACTGAAAGTGAAATGTGACCAACACCCAGAACCAAGATAAATCTGTAAATTATGCCCATTAATTCTTTCTTCCATAGAAAGGATAAACCCCAAGTTGCATACTTTACGGACACAAATATATATATTCTCAGCACGGTGGTGCAGCGGTAGAGTTGCTGCCTTAGAGACCCAGGTTCGATCCTGACTACGGGTGCTGTCTGCAAGGAGTTTTTACAATCTCCCGGTGACCGCATGGGTTTTCCCCGGGTGCTCCGGTTTTCTCCCACACTCCAAAGACGTGCAGGTTTGTAGGTTAATTGGCTTCTGTGAATTGTCCTTAGTGTGTAGGACAGTGTAGGACAGTGCGAGTGTACGGGTCATCACTGGTCGGCACGGACTTAGTGGGCCTGGATGTTGCCTGTACTGGGGAGAGTTAACACAATGAAGAGGTTGTGGGGAGATCAGATGGAAGCATATGAAATTATGAAAGGTATAGATAGAACAGCTAGTCAGTGTCTTTTCCCCAGGGTGGAAATGATAAATCCCAGTTGGCACAGAATTCTGATGAGCCAGGGGAAATGTAAAGGAGATGTACGAGACAAGATATTTTTGCTTACTCAGGGAGTGGTATGTGCTTGGAGGTGGTACAAGCAGAATGCAATAGCAATGTTTAACAGGCATTTAGACAGACACAGAAGTAGGCAGGGAATGGAGGGATGCAGTCCATGATCAGCAGATGGGATGAGTTAGACTGGCATCATGGTTAGCACAGATATGAAGGGCTGAAGGACCTGTTCCTGGGCTGTACTGGTCAATATTTTATGGTCTATGCAACAGGACTGGGAGAAGATAGACCATGGGTTGACTTATTGGCAGATAGCAACAATTGATTCAGTGAGTCCTTCAAGGGATGCTTAGATGGGCAAAGGTAGAAGCTAGAAGTTTGTGTAAGAACAAGCAGCAGAAGAGTAGTAAAACCAAAGAGTAGAAACTCCTCACAGGTGGCACTACGAAACAGGTAGCATTAGATTCCAGTGTCATCTTGCACCTTGTTTCCAGTGCTGTCAATGGAATTAACCAGGTGATGGTGCTGTGTTTAATGTGCACAGGTTGGTTGAGAAAGGAGGAGTGATGGATAAAGTGGGAAAGAGGAAAACAAGGAAAGTAAACTACAAATGGCTGTTTTTCTGCTTGGTCATGATAGCTCTACTTTGAAATACATGGGGAATAGGATGACACAATTTAAAGGCTGATAAAGTTGATGTATGTTGACTAGGTACATGAATGGACAGATCTCCAGATGTTGAAACAGGTGAGAGAAGGCAATGCCCTTACTACTAGACCAGCATTAATGACTAGTAGCAACAACTGAAGTATATCCTGCGGCAAGATGAAGTAGCTATTGCTGCTGCCTAGTGTTATATAAAGAATGATTAATAAGGCCATTGACACACATGGATGATACCCATGGTCATCAGAACTAATGCCTAAAGGTCACAACATCAATGCCCTGTCGAGCATGGCGTCAAACTGGGAATCGTGAATTGTTTTAGCAAAACACTATCATCATTTCCTATTAGTTTCAGAAGGCCAGTAAGTTAAAGGATTGAAATGTAATTAATTCTGTAGCTTTCATAGCTAGTTGATCTAAAGCCACAGTGACAAGTAACTGCTGGAACCATCACTGTTCCAACTACAGGTAAGATGATGTCCTTAGGTGATTTGGCCGGGAACCAGTCTACATGTGAGCAGCAAAACCTTTAGGGATAAGCTTCTTATATCATATATCTGAAGCCTAGAAGCCTATTTTCTATAGGAAAAACGCTGCCTTGCTGGAAGTGATTAGAAATTGAATCACAGAGACATTAGTATGTGATTTCTAGGTGGGACTGCACCTCAAGGAGGAACACAGGGTTAACACAGCACTCACTGGCATGAGATGTTGAGAGGGATATGGGCCAAACATGGGGAAATGATTCTAGATAGACACAAAAAACTGGAGTAACTCAGCGGGACAGGCAGCATCTCTGGAGAGAAGAAATGGGTGACGTTTTGGGTCGAGACCCTTCCTCAGGCACTAATTCAAAATGAGACAGACATCTTGGTTGGCATGGACTAATTGGGCTGAAGGACCTATTTACCTGCCGTATAACTCCATGATCCTTTAATATCCTAAAATAATCTCAGAGTATTGCCCTCGTGCAAGGGCAGCTGCTGAATATCCCTGCAAATATCAGTCAATTTTCCAAGTGAAGTCACAGTCATAAAATAATTGGCAAAAATAGGCATAGAGCTCACAGTTTCACAATCATATCCCATGGGAACTTTTGAAAATCAAGTGAGCACATACACAAAAAAAACAGATTAGTAACGGAAAAAAGCAGGTTAAAATTGGGAATAGGCAACGTTTCGGGCCGAAACCCTTCAAGGGAACGTTCTTTCAGAGAGCCACATAGACATAGCTATGATGGGCCAAATGGTCTCCTCTGATATACGATTCAATGAGCCTCTACACTGCACAGACAGGCTGCGCGTATAAAGTTGGATCTCATTAAACCAAGTAACAGGAAATAATTTTTGAAAACTTGGCAACTGGACACATATTCTAAGGTTTAGAATTATAAACACAAAACGGAATGTGTAGGAAGGAACTGCAGATGCTGGTTTACACCAAAGATAGACACAAAATCCTGGAGTAACTCAGCAGGACAGGCAGCATCTCTGGAGAGAGGGAATGGGTGACGTTTCGGGTCAAAGCCCTTCTTCAGACTCAGAAAAGACTCTGGCTTCAGAAAAGGAACATGACATCTGAATTGGTTTGTAACATGAAGAGAAAATGGTTCTGCTACAGTATAAAATTCCTTTGATTTGTGGAAGCAAATGCACTCTAAAGCTGGGTCTGGACAGCTGCTGAGTTACCAGACATCAGCTGGGCATCCCACATTGTGGCAAACACATCCACATGGCTATAGAAACAGCACTGTAACTTGTAGCAAGATGAGTGAAGTTTCTTTACTGTCCTGTTTAATGGACCATTGAGCATTCCTTGGCAAAGATTGGTTGGAAGAAGCCCATCTGTACCTTCTAAAACTTAAAATGAATGGAATTGATTTGCAGATTTCCGGGAGACCTAAGAAACCCGAACTTTGCAAAACTATTAATGTAGAACCAGTGAAGCAGAAAGATCCCTGCGATAAAGACTGTATTGTTTGTTTTCCTGTCTGTGGTTCAAAGGTTTCTCTGATGTTTGATATTAGTTAATTCATTTAATTAGAAAATGTCTTTTTGAACTTTTTGATTTATTAAATATAAATTTGGAGCCCATAGCTAAATGTGTCATAACCAAGTTATGAGGCCTGTTATATATATATATATATATATATATATATACACACACACACACACACACACACACACATATATATATATATTGGTCACTCACTATCCCACACTCTGCAGCATGGGGCCGTTCTAAGAAAAGCTTTTGGGAATAGTATCGAATCAGCCCTCACACATTCTATGAAGGCCAACTTTGGAAAATAGCTTGGTTCATCCACTGACCATGCAGACAGGACTGAACATCAGGAAAGGATCTTGAGTCATCCATTGTATCCAGATGCATGTCTCACTGCTCTATATCCATCATTTGTTCAGTGAAGTCCATTCACTGAGCACATAAATACATTGCACTTCGTGATAGGATATCCAAATCACAAACTTTTAAGACAGCAAGAAAGTTCACTGATGTACATAAAATCTAACAAAAAGATTTATAGGGAAAAGGGAACTATTTAGTTCCAAGGGGAAATCTGAAACAGGAAGACATGATCAGAAGATTAATGCTGGCTGTTAGAAGGAAAATCAGGAAAATTTACTATAGTTCTTGCAGCAATAGTAATCAGGAATTAAACTCCCCCCAAAAAATGATAATCTGGGGAAAATTGGAACTTGTAAGTTGGCGATTAATAGATTTTTGTTGGGGAAGGTGCTTATGGAGCCAAGGTGTAGAAACAAGGAACTGCAGATGCTGGTTTACACAAAAGGACATAAAGTGCTGGAGTAACTCAACAGGTTAGGTAGACCCGCTGAGTTACTCCAGCACTTCATGTCCAATTATGGAATCGAGGTGGGTGACTGGGGTTGATTTATTGATACTGATGAGGCATGATCCAGCTGGTTTTAAGGCAAAGAATGGCTAAGCCTTGCTCCCATCATATTCTGTATTACAACATCAACTCTTCTCCCTTTCAAATACATATTCTTGCATGACTAAATATGTTTCTTGTGGGCATACAACCATTAAATCAGTAAAAGAAAATAGGTCTGGTATTCAGGAGCGGTCCAGAGCTACTATCTACCCCATAGGAGACCTGCGGACTATCTTTAATCAGACTTTCCTAGACTTTATCTTGCACTAAACGTTATTCCAGTTATCATGTATCTGTACACTGTGGACAGCTCGATTGTAATCATGTATAGTCTTTCCGTTGACTGGTTAACATGCAACAAAAGCTTTTGGTGTACCTTACGACACGTGACAATAAACTAAACTAAAGCTAAATACTTATTCAAAGAGTAGCAAAGAAAGACAATCCCAAAATTATTGAGTCGATTATTTCAAGGAGATAGCTGTGAGAATGGAAAAATCACTGCTCTCCTTACGCAAGTATGCCAAATTGCTGCAGAATATATTGTTATCAGCCAATACATATCACTGTTAGTAGAGGGAAAGTAGAGGGTATGAATATCGATTTCTCTAACTTCAAGTAACCTTTGCAATCCCTCTCTCCACATCCCTCCCCCACCCAAGTCGTACCAGCTTCAAAGTTGCCTTGCTGAGTCTTATGGGCCTGTCCCACTTAGACGATTTTTTAGGCAACTACAGGCGACTAGTTTGTCGCCACATGTTCGCCAGTGGTCACTGGGAGTCGTCTCCTCAGTCGTGCTTCTGGTCGCTGCTAAATTTTCAACATGTTGAAAATGTTTTGGTGACAATGGGTTTGACGCCAATGAGCGTAGCTTGACCTCCTGACATAGGTAGGTTGTTGCCAGGATGACGCAAGTTGTCGCCGGTTTTCGGCGACCTGCCACGACTATGACAGTCGCCGGCAGTTGCCTAAAAAATCGCCAAGTGGGACAGGCCCATTACGGTCTGCACTTATTCTCAACGGCCTCAGCTAACAATGGCCTGTTTCCTTTATCATCGTTGTTTTTATGCATATCTTTCATTAATTTGTTCTAAATGTCTCTACATCACTGTCTTTTTCCTCTTCTTTCCTTTTCCCCTGACTCTCAGTTTGAAGAAGGGTCTCGATCCAAAACATCACCTATTCCTTTTCTCCAGAGATGCTGTTTGACTCGCTGAGTTGCTCCAGCTTTTTGTATCTATCTTCGATTTAAACCAGCAATCTGCAGTTCCTTCCTACACATGTCCCTGTTGTCTGCTACTTTTAATTACCACTTCAAAGGACTTCCCTATCATTGGCAGACGGTCGTTACTTCACCTTGCTAGTTAGCTCAAAAGCCTGCATCCTGACAATATCCAGATGTGGAAAGTAAGACTCCATCATTGCAATGTTGGACATTTTTCCACCATGCAGAGACTGAAAAGGTCACATATCCACGTTGACTGAAACAAAGGTGGCAACGCTGAGACCTGATCTCCTCGATTTCTAATACTTCTTTTCATATTTGCGATGTAAATTGTAAGTTCATAAGTGATAAGAGCAGAATCAGGCCATTCGGCCCATCAAGTCTACTCTGCCATTCAATCATGGCTGATCTATCTCTCCCTCCTAACCCCATTCTCCCGCCTTCTCCCCATAACCTGACACCCGGACTAATCAAGAATCTATCTATCTCTGCCTTAATTATCTGAGATATACGCAGTTAGTGGCCATGAAAATTAGCTTTTTCTTTATCGCGAATGGCCATGATTCCTTGCGTTTTTCGGAATACCGAACTCGCTTATTCTAATAAGAGTGGCAACAATAGGCGAGTATTAAAATTATCTAGGCGAAAAATAAAAAGACAGAGCTGTCAATGTACATTTCAGTCTACAGAAATACAGTGCCCTCCATAACGTTTGGGACAAAGACCCATAATTCTTTTATTTGCCTCTGTACTCCACAATTTGAGATTTGTAATAGAAATAATCACATGTGGTTAAAGTGCTCATTGTAAGATTTTAATAAAGGCCATTTTTATACATTTTGGTTTCACCATGTAGAAATGACAGAGGCAAATAGATAAATGATGGGTCTTTGTCCCAAACATCATGGAGGGCACTGTTGGTAACTGTGATGAAAACTATTTTTAAATCCCCGGTAAAGGTTGTTATCTTGTTCTCATGTTGACAGATCTTAGGCTCAGGGCTACAGTGCTGTGAGATAAATTGCCTTAATAGCAGCGTTTTGATGAATACTTTTCAGCACATGATGAGTACAGATAAGCATAATAACTAACTTATTTTACCTCCTCCTTATGGCCAGGATAAATCACCAACCAGATGATCTCATTAGTTCACAAAACAAGTGCATTACAGCATAAGTGTTGTTATATCTGAGCTTGGAGTGCCATTAAATACATTGACAACTAATAATTAATTAAAAATTCATAACTATAAACAGTTTTTCCTGATATTCTTTTGTCAACTGTGTTATGTGGAAGAGGAGGTTGTACCTGTAAGAAGACTCATGAAGGGCGACATGGTGGCACAGCTGGTAGAGCTGCTGCCTTACAGCGCTACAGATCCCGGTTCTATCCTGACCTTGGGTGCTGTTTGAATGGAGTGTGAACGATCTCTCTTTGGGTTTCCTCCGGGTGCTCTGGATTCCTCCCACATCTCAAACACGTGTGGGTCTGTAGGCTAATTGGCCCTCTGTAAATTAGCTCGAGTATGTAGGGTGCAGATGAGAAAGTGGGATGACATGGAACTAGTGTGAAGGGGTCATGGATGGTTGGAGTGCTGAAGGGCCTGTTTCCTTGTTGTATCTTTCAATCATTCAAATAAATGTGACAGACCATTAAAAATATTTATTTTTCTATTCTTGAAAGCACTAACAGAACTAAATAACTATATTTCAGTGAATGGGACAAAGGTTTTTGGAGCTGGCATACCAATATTTGCTTTAAGCTGAAAACAAGGATGAAAATTACAAAGATTGAATGATGTGAAATTCTGAATGGACAAAACAAAACAAACTAGGGTCATTAGTAAGTGTTTTGGAAAGAAGGCACTATTTGGAACATAAAGAAGCTGGTAGGCTATTAATGATCAGACTGAAGAAGGGTCTCAACCCAAAACATCACCCATTCCTTCTCTCCAGAGATGCTGCCTGTCCCGCTGAGTTACTCCAACATTTTGTGTCTACCTTAGGCTATTAATGAAATGAATTTGCACTGTTCTTGTTTTGTAGATATATTTAGTATTCTGCACAATGCTTATTTTTGGAAAAAATAAAGGAGGCAGGAACAGCAACAGTATTCAAGAGGCACCTGGGCCGCAATTTGAATGATCTGGGCGAGGAAGGATATGGGATTAATGCAATCGAGTGGGATAAATTTAGATAAGCATGATGGCCAGCATAGATGCAGTGGGCCGAGGGGCCTGTTCCTATGTTACACAATATCTATGACTTTCCTGTGTGAAACCAGTCAGTCCTGAGCATTGAATTATAATGTAAAACGTAATGCTCATCTCGAAATCATGAAAGGCACGATGTAAGAGCAAGTTTCACTTTCAAGTCCTAAACTTTAAGGGCTTCAAGATGAGGATTTTTGTTTAAAGTGGTACTGTGCATCATGCCCATTGATGAATGTTTCAAACAGTTGAGCCTTTCTGCAGGACATTAAAAACCCACGCAGTGGGGCGGGGTTTGATACTCTACCTCCCAGTGACTGAACACGAGTTGTGGGCTGGCTTGGCCACTGGTCCGTTTCCTGATTTCGTCAGCAAAACCAAAGCTCTCTGCAACTGGTAAAACCGCCATGATGATGAACATTTCTGTTCCCTCCTTCATCTCTTCCTGTAACACCCGGCCTGCACGTTTGGACAGGACTGCATAGACTCGACCTGAGGAAGCACAGGGAGACTCATTTTAAAACATGATTTCCTTAAATATTTAGAGATGCAATTCAACACAAAATAGCCTCTGAAGAAATGTCATATAAAAAAGTAAAACCCATCAATTAAATGCTCAGTTTAAGGTATATATTTCTCCATGAAAAAAACAATATAAATTCTGAATCAGCATTTCACACTAGAACTAAGAACACACTAGTGTGTGCTTGACATAGATTTGTCAACATTTGTACTCTCCAAAACACACTAAGCAGCCAAGCTGAGAAGTTTAAAATGTGCCTAATAAATAATGAGTTCACTTTATTGAGATTGAGATCCACAGTTGTAAACTTCCTGCTGACCCTAATGCATTTACAGTGCCCTCCATAATGTTTGGGACATTTGTCTCTGTACTCCACAATTTGAGATTTGTAATAGAAAAAAAATCACATGTCGTTCAAGTGCACATTGTCAGATTTTAATAAAGGCCATTTTTATACATTTTGGTTTCAGCATGTAGAAATTACAGCAGTGTTTGTACATAGTCCCCCCATTTCAGGGCACCATAATGTTTGGGACACAGCAATGTCATGTAAATGAAAGTAGTCTTGTTCAGTATTTTGTTGCATTCCTTTGCATGCGATGACTGCTTGAAGTCTGCGATTCATGGACATCACCAATACTTGTTTTGGGGGCTAGTCCCCTTTAGTTTTCTCTTCAGCATATAAAAAGCATGCTCAATTGGGTTCAGATTGGGTGATTGTCTTGGCCACTCAAGAATTTACCATTTTTTTAGCTTTGAAAAACTCATTTGTTGCTTTAGCAATATGCTTGGGATCATTGTTTTGCTGTAGAATGAACCGCCGGCCAATGAGTTTTGAGGCATTTGTTTTAACTTGAGCAGATAGGATGTGTCTATACACTTCAGAATTCATTATGCTACCACCATCAGCAGTTGTATCATCAATGAAGATAAGTGAGCCAGTACCTTCAGCAGCCATACATGCCCAGGCCATAACACCCCCACCACTGCGTTTCACAGATGAGGTGGTATGCTTTGGATCTTGGGCAGTTTCTTCTCTGCTCCATACTTTGCTCTTGCCATCACTCTGATATAAGTTAATCTTCGACTCATCTGTCCACAAGACCTTTTTCCAGAACTGTGGTTGCTCTTTTAAGTACTTCTTGACAAACTGTAACCTGGCCATCCTATTTTTGCGGCTAACCAGTGGTTTGCATCTTGCAGTGTAGCCTCTGTATTTCTGTTCATGAAGTCTTCTGCGAACAGTGGTCATTGACAAATCCACTCCTGACTCCTGAAGAGTGTTTCTGATCTGTCGGACAGGTGCTTGGGGATTTTTCTTTATTATAGAGAGAATTCTTCTGTCATCAGCTGTGGAGGTCTTCCTTGGCCTGCCAGTCCCTTTGCGATTAGTAAGCTCACCAGTGATCTCTTTCTTTTAAACGATGCTCCAAACAGCTGATTTTGGTAAGCCTAATGTTTGGCTGATGTCTCTAACAGTTTTATTCTTGTTTCTCAGTCTCATAATGGCTTCTTTGAATTTCGTTGGCAAAACTTTGGTCCTCATGTTGATAAACAGCAATAAAAGTTTCCAAAGGTGATGGAAAGACTGGAGGAAAGACTAGGTGCTGAGAGCTCTCTTATACCTGCATTAAGGATGCAATTAAACACACCTGAGCAATTACAAATACCTGTGAAGCCATGTGTCCCAAACATTATGGTGCCCTGAAATGGGGGGACTATGTATAAACACAGCTGTAATTTCTACATGGTGAAATCAAAATGTATAAAAATACCCTTTAATAAAATCTGATAATGTGCACTTTAACTGCATGTGATTTTTTTTTTCTATTACAAATCTCAAATTGTGGAGTACAGAGGCAAATAAATAAATTATGGGTCTTTGTCCCAAACATTATGGAGGGTACTGTATAATCTCTCCCCTCCAGCTGGCCTTCCTCCAACTCCCACTTCATTCATTTCACCATTGATGGCCACCAGGGATAAACCATAGAATATACTTCAAAAGTCTCTCTGCCTCCCTCCTCCCTTAAATTCCCCCTTACACCCCTTCTCTTCTAAACCCCCCTCCTCGGGCACTACTTCCTAAATTATGGAGACTTCCAGTTAAAGAGACTTCCAAAGATTAGTCCAGTATAAGAGCATCATGAGAATAACAGCAACACCAGGCCAAAGACACATTTGTTATGATCTTTAAACACCTGATCTAGATGGTAAATTTTACACAGTGCCATAACACAGGAATGGTCCAGAACGAAGGAGACTTTGAGGACACAAGGAACTGCAGATGCTGTAAACCTGAGTAAAACACAAAGAGTTGGAGTAACTCAGCGAGTCAAGCAGCATCTGTGGAGGGAATGTGTAGGTGACATTTTGGGTAGTCTGAAGAAGGGTCCTGACAGAAAACATCACCTATCCATTCTCTCCACAGAGGCTGCCTGACTCACTAGGTTACTCCAACACTCTGAGTTTCACTAAAGGATATTTTGGAAGTGATTTTCAACATTTACAGCCTTCACAGCCACCAATGTGGAGTAATGTAAATAGAGGATGCACATGAACCAAATGTAGGAAACATAGAACCCTGAGAGGAATGTCTAAGTGGAAATCCAGAGAAGCAAGACCACGGGGGGCTTCCAATACACGGATTAGAATTGTAAATTTGAAGTATTAGTTGGTTGAAGACGGGAGGCCGGCCAACTCACCAGATGGAATAACTGTGTCTAGTGACAGCACAAACACACACACAGCTTTCAACAGAAGGTGTAATGTAGAGGAGTGGAAGGAAGATATTACAGGTTGTACATCTAAGTACTGGGAAAAATTCAAGTGGCAAACAATTTTCTTTAAATTATTAGATTAAATTACTAGATCGGCATGGTGGTGTAGTGGTGGACCTACTGCCTTCCAGCGCCAGACACACTGGTTCGATCCTGTACGGAGTGCTGTCTGTACGGAGTTTGTACGTTCCCCCTGTGACCTTCGTGGGTGTTCTCTGAGATCTTAGGTTTCCTCCCACACTCCAAAGACGTACAACATTCTGGCTCAAAAAGTTATCTCGGACGCGCTTTAAAAATTCACTCCCTCTGAGCTTTAACGCTAAAGCAATCTCAGTTAATATGGGAAATTGAAATTCCCCTCTGCATAAATCCTATTATTCTCACTCCTCTCTGTGGTTTGCCTACATTGCTGCTCCTCTAGTTACTGATTGTTAGCAGTCTTCACGATGTGATCATCCCCTTTTTGCTACTAATCTGTACCAATATTTGAGGAAGTTTCTTGGGTAATCTCCCTCATTGCTATAGTTATGGACTTCATAATCAATGAAACATCACTTCTTTTCCATTCTCATTCCCAGCTTCCTGCCCCCTGCCCCTATCATTATTGATTTTATAATCTAGCGTTCTTTTTCTCTTTCTCTTGCTTCTCTTTCACCCAGGTCCCTGATAAAAACAATATTATATCCCCTGTGCTAATCATTTATTAATCATGCTCCTCCCATTAAAATAGATGCAATTTAAATTTGTGTTGCTCCATATGCTTTATCAAGGCAGATTAATTGCTGTTAGATGTCCAGGTACCATAATGAAGAAAGTTTAAAAAAGGACACAATAACAAAAACAGGTTTGGCTCATCACAAGTTGAAGAACTATCTTTGCAGTAACTAGGCGTGGCTGTTACATATCATGATTAGTTCTGGAATCAGTTCATGAATCTGCACCAATTGGGAGCTTATGTCAAGATACAGCACAAAGACCTCCAACACAGTGCAAGGGAATACTGATACAATTCTTTTAACTTGACCACCTTTCTTGCGATAGATTTCAATATGAAACAGATGAATTAGTTTCTTACAATCCTTACCCAACACTTCTGCCGTGGTCATAATTTCGCATGTATACATCGCTGCCATTAACCGCTGTGGTTTTGCTTGAAATGCAAAGCGACAAGCTTCCTTCATGGTGGCAATGAGCTGGCCTGAGAAAGGGCCATAGCAATCCGTGACCACCACTTCAGAGTTACACTGTCCAGCCTCTGAACTCTTGGGCGGAGTCTCGTTGCTCTCAATCTGACCATGTTGAGCTTCTGAACTTTCCAACATGGGGTTCAAGTTAGATAGGCTATTTTCTTTTGAGGTTATCTCCTGACACACTTCAGTTTTAGATGTCTGTCCTTCGGTGGGAGAATGATGGTGAGTTTGAACAAACTGCTGCACTTTATAACTCATGTCCCATTTTTCTAAGATGAAACAAACGCCCATGAGAGGCTCTTCACAGATAGGGCCTGAAAGAGCCGCCAATTGAAACCCACTGACTATACTGTTGTCAAAGTCCCTGTAGGCTCCTAAATCCCTGCTGCTTTTGTCAAGGCACTGCCACATCGACGGCCTTTCATAGTCTTTTAACCCATTCAGTAAAATGTTGGGACCATTACGCCGTGGTCCAAATGATGAAATTTGGCTCACTGCATTTCTCCATTTCCGGCCAACTAAATTCTCCTCCAGCTTTTGCTTAAACATCTTGATCGCTTCAAGAGTTGTCGAGTTCATTTCTTGAACTTCTCTGCCTTCTTTGACCGATAGGTTGAACTGTTCCATTGCACGAATCAGATCACAATTTTCTTCAAGTAACTGAGTTGCCACTTCAGGAAGTGGTAAGGCCCTCACGCTGATAGCCGCCAACTTGTTGGGAGTATTCAAAGTGACAAGTCCATCAGAATCCACACCAAAACCTTCAGGATATTTACTCTGGTCTACCTTCTTTTGGTGAATGACAGCCACCTTTTGCTGAGTGCCGATGTCTTCATTCACCATGTCCACCTTTGGTGGTCGGATGATGGTCTCTCTGAATGGAACAATTGGCGCTGATGAACTGATTTCAATCTTTGCAAATCTACAACGAGAAAAGACGACGGGGAGATGTAATATCAATCATAACTTTTGTGAAGATAACACACAATAAGCTTCACTATAAATTAGGCATTCATGCTCACGTAGCAGATGGAATAAAGACTGGTGGGAAGGATGTCAATGTTTGAAGAATGGTCACAACTGGTGTCTCGAGGGGTTTGGAGATTGGGGTGTTTCTCTATATGAATCTTTACTAGCAAGCTAAATGAATGTGTCGAGGCCACATTGTGCAAATCATACTAAACTTTGTTCAGGTTGAGAACTGCCAGCGAAACAACTTTAATGTTATTTGTGCTGTGATAGAATTGCAGTATTCATCATTCAAGATGGGTAATCCATGAAATTAGAGAATGACACCCAAGATTATTAGTGTACATGAGCATCACTTTACATGGTACATTCATGTAAAAATGGCTTGTAACTTAATTAATGTTAATCCTTCCCATGTGTTGCTACTCAAAACTGGTTTCATAAATGTGTGTGGAGCTTAGATAAGATATTGGTTTAACAAGATGAAAGGTCCTGAGCATAAGATCTATTCAAGAGTATCAGATACTGGAGGAGGCAGAGGACACACAGACCCTTGAGCTTGCGCTGCAATTCAATAAGATCATCATGACTGACCTTTCACCTGGGTGCCACTGGCCTCTCCCCGCGGGAGATGCTGTGATTACAACAACGTCCCACATGCCCAGAGAGACACCATAGCATTTTATCAGGATGTATCACAGCTTGGTTTGTGAACAGCTCCATCCAAGACCGCAAGAAGTTGCAGCGAATTGTGGACGCAGCCCAGAACATCACACAAACTAATCTCCCTTCCATTGCCTCGGCAAGGCCAGCAGCATAATCAAGGACGAGTCGCACCCCGGCCACTCCCTCTTCTTCCCTCTCCCATCAGGTAAAAGATATAGAAGTGTGAAAATGCACACCTCCAAATTCAGGGACAGTTTCTTCCCAGCTGTTATCAGGCAACTGAATCATCCTACCACAAGAGAGCAGTCCTGAAGTACAATCTACCTCATTGGTGACCCTCGAACTATCCTTGATCAGACTTTACTTGCTTTACCTTGCACTAAACGTTATTCCCTTATCATGTACTGTAAATGACTTGATTGTAATAATGTACTGTCTTTCCGCTTACTGGATGGCAGGCAATAAAAACTTTTCACAGTACCTCGGTACACGTGACAATAAACTAAACTGCCTGCCGACACTGCTGACAGTCCATGATGCATCCCTCTCACCACCACCAGGAGGTCCAGAGCTGCCAGGAGACCCAGGGGGCTAAATATTGATCTAAATATCCAGCATTTAAACAAAAATACAATCCCAAAATCCTTTGTAAGATGGAAATGATCACATCAATTTATCAAAGTGAAAACATTATGAGCAAAGATTTACAGAAAACACACACTATTTCTTAAAGATGCACAACTTAATTCCACTATACAATACTATCAGAAGCTGAAAGGACACAGTGCTGGAGTAACTCAGCGGGTCAGGCAGCATCTGTGGAGAACATGGATAGGTGACGTTTCACAGAGTGCTGGAGTAACTCAGCGGGTCAGGCAGCATCTCTGGAGAACATGGATAAGTGACGTTTCGCAGAGTACTGTACTAACTCAGCGGGTCAGGCAGCATCTCTGGAGAATTGGATAGGTGACGTTTCAGGTTGAGACCCTTCTTCAGACTTCTGTCTGAAGACTCTTAGGCTCTCTCTCCTCAGACAGACATCACCTATCCATGGTACACAAAAATGCTGGAGAAACTCAGCGGGTGCAGCAGCATCTATGGAGCGAAGGAAATAGGCATCGTTTCGGGCCGAAACCCTTCTTCGCTCCATAGATGCTGCTGCACCCGCTGAGTTTCTCCAGCATTTTTGTGTACCTTCGATTTTCCAGCATCTGCAGTTCCTTCTTTAACACATCACCTATCCATGTTCTCCACAGATGCTGCCTGACCCGCTGAGTAACTCCAGCACTCTGTGTCCTTTTGCGTATTAACAAGCATCTACAGGTCTTTGTTTCTACTGTAGGAGGTTGAGATAAGATGGCTGAAAAAAGAATGATAGAAGTAGAAAACAGATTATGCAAGTCAATGGAATATATAAGAGTAGAAGCATTTCAATGTGAAGAAAAAGAGTCGTTCTCTTAAAAGCTGAGCTGGGTGAATTATTAATAGTACAGATTTGTTTTGTTTTAATAGGGAACTAATGAAAAGCCACAGCAGTCACACATAAGAAAATCAACCTAAGTGAAAAACACTCCAGCCGTAAAACTTTAATTAATAACTACACACAGATCAGTCAGAGATTATTTATTTCCCAGTTAAATCTTGAAAGAAAGAGAACCTGCGTGAGAAAAGTTGGGTCACTGTATTGAGTTAATGAGTCTAGGTCCTACGAATCAAGATTTAACAGTATGTGAGGATACAGAGGATGCAAAGTGCTAAGTGTGTGGTTGAGAAGGATATCAATAGAGGGACACAAAAAGCTGGAGTAACTCAGTGGGTCAGGCAGCATCTGTGGAGAACATGGATAGGTAATGTTTCACAGAGTGCTGCAGTAACAGCGGGTCAGGCAGCATCTCTGGAGAATAGGAATGGGTGACGTTTCGGGTCGAGACCCTTCTTCAGACAGAGGTGTTTCTTCCAATAGCGGGCGTTGGAATAGATACCCGATTCTGAAGACCTGGTTCACCAATTACAACAAGCATATTTTGAATATCCTCAAAATCCTTGTACAGTATGATTATGTTTTATTGTGAAGTATATGATTATTGTCAAGTATAACTATTGACATTAATAATTGAATCCTAGTTATTCTGAATGGCTGAAAGTTTCTACTGTAATCACTAATATGTTGGAAAGTGACAGAGAGAAAGAAAGACAGCCATCATCAGATGCGGCACCAAGTATCAGGAGCGCAATCTGCTGAAGTTAATTTCTTGCATCCAAAAATGATGTGTTTCAAACAATTAAATTGTTCATAAATTCTAGCAGCAGAATTAGGCCATTCGGCCCATCGAGTCTACTCCACCATTCAATCATGGCTGATCTATTTTTTCCCTCTCAACCCCATTCTCCTGCTTTCTCCCCATAACCCCAACACCTGAACTAATCAATTTTCTGGTGGGAATCAAGTGGAAATGGATCCACATTATGTTAACCCATAAAATTCTGTCTCAGCTTGGCACAGTGTTTGTTACCAGTGGAATTACACGAGTCTGTTCTGAAACTTTTTATTAAATGCAGTTGAAATGATCATAGCTAGAAGTCACGAGCACATATGCTAATGAAGTGGATAGAATCCAGAGCTGAATGTTGAGCTTTAGAATATTTTAAAATACTTAAAAGTTGGCTGACAAAAGGATGTAGGGAATTTGTTGTAGTGAATTTCCAAAGTACGGGTGTGATTATTACATAAACAGAAAGATAATGAACATGGCAGAGTTAACTGACGATAAACAGAAGCCATCACAACAATATTCAGTGGCAGTGAATAAAGAATGTCCATTATTGTGATGTATTAAACATTCAATGATGAGCCAAAGCCATGAGATTATACAGCCATTTCGCAAATAATCTGTAAAGCCACAAGAATAACACTGTATCCATTGAAAAGCTACAGCAGGGAACAAGTAAAATGATTTGGGATGGAAAGATTGGATTGTGAGAATAAGCATGTATGTTTTCACCAAGGAAAGGAGAAAGCTGAAAGATGTGATTACAGTCTAGAGGCAGGACACGGGATCATGAGCAGGCAGCTAGTTCACCTTGTTTAAACTCTAGCTTCCTCCTTGCTCCGCCCCACACCGCCAGGATCTAGCTGATTTGGGAAAGGATTAAAATGGCATGTCTGTAAGGCATATTTGTAGAATCTAACACATGCACAGCTTGAAATGGAGAGCAACACTGCGGATATGTAGGATTAGGAGCTCTGAGGTTTGGATGGAGCTCAAAGCACTTCAAATGAAAGACAAGGGGCACTGGTTTAATTAATACTTCACTGCTGTTTGTAGTGTTATAACACGGCTGTTGTGGCATATGAACAATTTACAACTTGGTGGCTTTGCTTCACCCACACTTGTTTTTGCTCTTTCAGAGATAAATCCTTCCCTTGTTGTTATCCATAACTGTTCGAATAACATTCATAATTAATTAAAAATCACGTAACAGAGCCGTTCAAAATGCGTAGGAAGGAACTGCAGATGCTGGTTTAAACCCTAGATACAAAATGCTGAAGTAACTCAGCGGGACAGGCAGCATCTCTGGATAGAAGGAGTGGATGATGTTTTTGGTTGAGACCCTTCTTCAGAAGCCTGTCCTGCTGAGTTACTCCAGCATTTTGTAACATCTGTCCTGTGTCTCAGTGCTTTTACACACTGATCAGATAAGCCAGCACTTTCCAAGGACTCAGAATAAAATGGCCATTCTACATGGCTCCCAAGGTATGTGAAATTAGTGGAAGAATGTTGTTAGATCATAATGGAGGAGGTGGAGTAGGTGAAGGAGGGTGAGTGGGGGAAGAGAGGATGCTGGCAGCTGGGGCCTGTGTTAGGGGCTGGAGAAAAGTAAGGATAGTTGCCACTTGCGTTATGGAAGGGTACAACAAAAACTGGAACCTTAAGGCTTTGTTTGGGTTACGGCATAAGTGGTGTTGTAATTAGCAGCGAGGCTTGTGTTTATGTTCAGCTAGGAGAGGTGTTAGAGTTGAAATTGGTTGCAGACGATTGTATTTGACTGAGGATACGAGGTCAAAAGCTCAGGGAATTGGGGCAGAGTGTGGACAGGGCAACAGCAAGATAATAGACAATAGGTGCATTTGGCCCCTCGAGCCAGCACGGCCATTCGCTGTGATCATAGCTGATCATCCACAATCAGTGCCCCGTTACTCTCTTGAAAGCATCCAGAGACGGCCTCCACTGCCTTCTGAGACAGAGAATTCCACAGATTCACAACTCTCTGGGTGAAATAGTTTTTCCTCATCTCCGTTCTAAATGGCCTACCCCTTATTCTTAAACGGTGGCCCCTGGTTCTGGATTCCCCCAAAATTGGGAACATGTTTCCTGCCTCTAGCGTGTCCAATCCCTTAATAATCTTATATGTTTCAATAAGATCCTCTCTCATCTTTCTAAATTCCATTGTATACAAGCCCAGTGACTCCTTTCTATCAACATATGACAGTCCCTCCATCCCGGGAATTAACCTCGTGAACCTATGCTGCACTTCCTCAACAGCAAGAATGTCCTTCTTCAAATTTGGAGACCAGAACTGCACACAATATTCCAGGTGTGGTCTCACCAGGGCCCTGCACAACTGCAGAAGGACCTCTTTGCTCCTATACTCAACTCCTCTTGTTATGAAGGTCAACATGCCATTAGCTTTCTTCACTGACTGCTGTACCTGCATGCTTACTTTCAGTGACTGATGAACAAGGACCCCCAGATCTCGTTGTACTTCCCCTTTTCACAACCTGACACCATTCAAATAATAATCTGCCTTCCTGTTTTTGCCACCAAAGTGGATAACCTCACATTTATCCACATTAAACTGCATCTGCCATGCATCTGCCCACTCACCCAACCTGTCCAAGTCACCCTGAATCCTCATAGCATCCTCCTCACAGTTCACACTGCCATCCAGCTTTGTGTCATCTGCAAATTTGCTAATGATACTTTTTAATCCCTTCATCTAAATCATGAATGTATATTGTAAATAGCTGCGGTGGCACCAACTTAAGGATCCATGCATGGAATTCCAAAGCTGAAGACCAGATAAGGCAGGACTTCTTTCAGTCACGTAGCAGTCGGTTTCACTTACAGTATATTTCAAATGGCTGCTATAGTATGAACCGTCTGCAAGTACATGTTCTGGACTGCTCGTATGGAGCCAACCTGAATGTTTGCCCCCGGTTGAAAACATGTCTTATGCCTTTTTGAGGTTGCTGCACATATCAAGTCGTACAGTGGATGTGTAGGAAGGAACTGCAGATGCTGGTTTAAACCAAAGATAGACACAAAACGTTGGAGTAACTCAGAGAGACAGGCAGCATCTCTGCAGAGGAGGAATGGGTGATGTTTCGGGTCGAGACCCTTCTTCAGACTCGTACAGTGGATGTGCTCATCTTACAGTACAAAGTTAGCAATAATTAATGCAATGGGATTATGATTACATTCCTTCAAGTAGAGTGCATAAACACTGTGCTAATCAGAATCTCAGGCCCCGTGTCTACCAGCAATGCTTGCTCAGATATTTTATTTATATCACTGCAGTGAGAGTAGCGACATATTAGCGTGCATGATGTTATATCAAGATAGCCAGCAGCTTGGGAGTTATTCTGCTAGTTGTGAATTCCCTTAACTTGCATCATTTATCCTGCATCATTTGAATTTCCTTGCACAGCCTTCTGTTCTTTTAAAGAACCTGCAAGATTTGCACCACTATTGTTCATTAAACCAACCATGGAAAGTTGAGTAATTAACAGTCTTAGTGCCTTTTTAATGGCATAATAATTGCAAATCCAATTCTTTTTACCCAGAAGGTGTTTAAATACTTCAATTTCACTTCTACAGGTCCCCAATTGTGAATAGGTTTATACAGGTTACATTTACCTTTTGTTGCCTACGTTTGATTTTCTCAGCATGTGAGCCTTCCATTCATTGAAGCCGCAAATTTTATTTTTGTGCTCACACGCTATGGCACAGTGGCACAGCGGTAGAGTTGCTGCCTCACAGCACCAGAGACCCCAGTTTGATCCTGACTTAAGGGTGCTGTCTGTACGGGATTTGTACGTTCTCTCGGCTGACCGTGTGGGTTATCTCCAGGTGCTCCGGTTTCCTCCCACACTCCAAAGATGTGCGGGTTTGTAGGTTAATTGGCCTCTGTAAATTGCTCCTAGTGCGTAGGATGTTAAACAGGGATAACATAGAACTAGTGTACGGGTGATCGATGGTCTGCGTGGACTCGGTGGAGCGAAGGACCTGTTTCCATGCTGTATCTCTAAACTAAGCTAAACCATTGCTCACGGACACCTTAGCAAGATCTGGCCCAATCTGATGAATGCCTACAACATACTATAGTGTTCTTTTTGTGTTGCCCTGTCCATTATAGAGGTGGCTATTAATGTCCTTGGGGTTTTATCAAAGTGTAAAAATGCCAATCGTTGTTGATCATTATTTCTGTCACCAGTAAGAATTTCTCATGCTGAAGTACATGGCCCCCATCACAACACATTGCCCGTATCAGCTGGAGCATTATTTTCATCTCACCCTGCTCTCTCTTCCTCCCTTTATCCTGTATCTGAACACTGTGGTTGGCTCGATTGTAATCATGTATAGTCTTTCCACTGGCTGGATAGCACGCATCAAAAAGCTTGTCACCGTACCTTGGTACACGTGATAATAAACTAAACTAAACTTTCTCCTGGTATCTGTCCCTTCTCCTTATTGATTTACCTCCCATCTATCGTTCAACACCTCTCACGACTTTTAGTTCAAATATCTTCACGTTCCCTCCTTGTTGTGAAGAGACTGACTATTCCGGAATGCATCTAACTTTCAAAGTCTCTGAAATCTATTCTCATGCTGTCACTAAATCAACATCTTCTGCCAAAACAAATCACTCTTACCAGCCTTGAACCAACTTGTCATAGAATACTATTCTTGAATATCCCATCAGAAACAAAATCAGGTTATCCATTGAAATTATTTTCATATGTATACCCTGGACCCCCTGGTTTCTTGTCAATGTGTTTTATTGGGATGGAGTTCAGTTCATACTATGAAGCGGCTTTCATCATCTCTACTCTAAATATGTAACTACAAGTCGTTACTGGAGTTGATCAGAAGCTGACTTTAAACTTATAATTTCTGGCTATATGCCAAAAACTTTGGATCTGTAATAATATGTATGGCATGTACGACATGGTATTGGTGGCCATCCATAACATATTAAGCACATTACATACAAGGCTAGATATGTTGTGATAAAGAGGTTTGCTTCTCTATGTGGTGTCTGGCCCCTGTCCAGAATCTAAGGCTCATTATAAACATGTTTCTTCACTTACCACCATTGTCTGTTGCTGATTTAATCAGCTGGAAAGAGAACCTAAGTTCTAAAGTCAAACAAAGCAACATCAAGTTTAATTTAGCCTTGTTGGATTGTCATTAAGTTGGTGCTTCCCACCAGGACCACAGTCAATGCCTGGAGAGATCTTAAAATGCTTCTAATTAGAAAATGTTGTTAGGTTAAACATTCACACGTGGATGTATTTTATGAGTAAATACCCAGGGATACGTTTGAGAGCCACATCCTGAAGAATTTGTTCATTGTAGTGGCCGCTACTAATCACTAAAGGAAATGTATTGAAGGCACTGGGCTGTGTTTTTGCTGTTTACTCTCTAACCTTTCACGGAGGTCATCTAGGCAACGTTGGAGGTGGACTTCTCCAGCAGTTATCAATACGTGTTCTCCCGTCTCCTGGACTAGCACCTCCACACATGGGTCCGCTTGGTTAAGTAGCTTCATCCCCCTCACCAGCTGTGGCATTTCACCTGCATGAGCAAAGGAAACAAATGCAAACATTAAGTACGCTGCAGCCTTAGAAGGTAACCCGACAAACACAACAATACAAACGATGATCCTCAATAAATAGTGTCAGTTGGAACTGACTCCATCCACAAAACTTTGATCCTGGAGATTCACATCTTACGGAATTCTTACTGAAACGGCATTTCCTCACCAGCCTCATTCTACATTTCTTGTGTGGTCGTGGAAACATCTTAAAAACCTTTAGTGCATTATTGCCCATTACATGCAACTGCCTAAGAGGTCCCTTGGGGCTAGATCTAAAATGTGTAGGTATAAAACTTTATATGCTATCCTTGCTTGCATTTGATCTAAAAGCATTAGCAAATACTGATTCAACCAATACTCATCTGTTTACAACTACAGCGATTGTTGGTGATGATGATGTTAAAACTAACTCCAGGTGTTAATGCAACTCTATTGATGAACCATGTAACCAGTCCCACACTGACGGCCCAGCAGTGAGTTTCAACAGGGCTGGCTATTGCTCAATTATTAGCGTGGCCACTAATTTACAGCATCACGATAAGTTCAACAACCTTCACAAAGTCATTTGATTCCCCCCACCACAATCAGTCTGAAGAAGGAAACGTCACCTATCCTTTTTCACCAGAGATGTTGCCTGAACCACTGAGTTCCTCCAGCATTTCTTCTGTTGTCTATGGGCTGTTCTACCTGTGTCCGCAAACCCTTCAGTTTCACAATCCTGTCTATTTTCAAAGCTTACCTGAAAAAAGCTACCATTTAACAATTCTCACAACAGCTGCACCTCTGGGGAAGTACAAGTTAAAATGTGAATCCTAATAATCCACACCAAGCAAGTTACGGGTGAAAAAAACCTTTGCTAAAATGTGTGGCATGTTCCCATTGACCCTTCAACTTCAAGAGATAAACTTACACAAGGCTGGATAGCGGTAGAGTTGCTGGGGGGGAGAGGTCTCAGCACTACTAATGAAGCATCTAGCCCTGACAAGGAGGTCTTGCAATGCAGAAGCTTTTCAAGGTACCTTTTTGATGATAATTCATGTAAATCGGGTGATGCATTTGGTAGAATTTTTTTTATTGAATAAAGCATAGAGTTCTGAAAGGGCTGCCCTAACAGAAAGACCTGGGATATGCGTGTAAACCAGAGACCCGGGTTCGATCCTGACTATGGGTGCTGTCTGTATGGAGTTTGCACGTTCTCCCGGTGACAGCGTGGGTTTTCTCTGGGTGCTCCGGTTTCCTCCCAATCTTCAAAGACATACAGGTTTGGAGGTTAATTGATTTCTGTAAATTGTCCCTATTGTGTAGGATAGAAGTAGTGTACAGGGCCAGTTTCCATGCTGTATCTCTAAACTTAAATTAAATGGATTGAAAATGATGAGGCAGGTTGAGAAACCAATTAATATGACATAAACTATTGTAAGCATAATTAATAGAGGGATAGAATATAAAAATGGACAGGAATGATTATTTTTTATAAAACATTTTGGTCTGTCCTTAAATGGAGTCATATGTACAGTTCTGGTTGCCCCATTATAGGTGGGATGTGAAGTGATCTGAGAGGGTCCAGAAAATAATTGCAAGAAGGGTCTCTGGGATGAGGGACTCATTACAAGGGGAGTCTAGAGAGTCTGGGATTGTTTTCATTAGCTTGAGCAGGGATGTAATAAGTTATTTAAAATGATAGGGGTCTGGGCAGAATGGGAAACTGTACTATATTTATACGATATAGATGATTTGATTTGGAATGCTCTGATTCAGACTTGGTGGAGTAATTTATGGTGGAGGCTGGTTTACTTTGGCTTATCAGAGTGAATCAGATAACTATATAGTGAAGAAAACTGCAAGCGTCGAGGAAGGGCTGTAGAGCGAGAACTCAAGGAGTATCTCTGGAAGAGAACTGTATTGACTAGTACGACATCCCTGTGTTGTAACCCTCACACCATTGTGTCACTAGTTCCATGCCCATGGTCTCATGCACTCCCTACTCCCGACCTAATAGGGGCAATTTACAGAGACCAATTAACCAACAAATTTGGGATAAAGGAGAAAACCCACGCGGTCATGGGGAGAAGGTACAAACTCTGTACAGACAGCACCCGGCGTCAGGATGGAACCCGGGTCTGTGGGGCTGTGAGGCAGCAACTCTACCGCTGTATCACTGTGCCGCCCCTGGGAGTATTCTGAGACTGTACAATGACAAGAAAAAAATGACCAGATTTCTCAGGCAATGCTCTTAAAGGATTGAATGATGTAATTCCGTGAGCATCTGAATAGAATTACCGGCGCTGGAATGATGCCTAGTTTCAATTTCACTGGGGATCAGAGATGAATTACACAGGTTTTTCCTGAATTTTCAACCGAGCTTTTTCGTTTTTCCCAGAAGAGCAAATGGTTTTGGATACTGGGTGGGGTGAATATACTGTGATATGCAAGGCATTAAAAATACATTGGCAAGGCAGGATGGGACAGAGATCTTTCCTTCTTTGTTACTTTACACTTTCCTTTAGAGATACAGGCCCTTTGTCCACTGAGCCCATGCCGACCAATGATCATCCCGTACCCTAACCTACACACACACACACAAAGGGACAATTTTACAACTTACCAAAGCCAATTAACCTACAAACCTAAATGTCTTTGGAATGTGGGAGGAAACCAGAGCCACTGGAGAAAATCCACGCAGGTCACAGAAATAACGTACAAAATCCGTACAGACAGCAGTCGTAGTTACGATGGAACCGGGTCTCTGGCGCTGTAAGGCAGCAAATCTACCACTGCATCATTGTGTTGCCTGTTTGTTTTGCTCAAATGTTCGATACATGCCCCAATTGGACTGGTGGCGCTAAGTTCCATTTCAACTTGATAACAAGGTGATTTAAAAAAAGGTGTAGGAAGGAACTGGTTTAAACTGAAAAAAGACACAAAAAGCAGGACAGGCAGCATCTCTGGAGAGAAGGAATGGGTGACGTTTCGGGTCAAGACCCCTCTTCAGTCTGTAAATTGGTTCGTTGCTTTAATTCCTCCTGCAGTGCTGGAAATGATTTCCCAATCCAACCAACTCCTGATATTTTCCACATCTAGGATTGGGCTCAGGAGGTGTAAAATATGACATGGGTCCTGGTCAATATTCGTTCTAAATTGCTCTGGTGCAGAATTTGTAGCATCTCCATGGTAAATATACATGGGACAATGACGCTTCCGTAAGTCCAAATATGACAACAGTGTTTTGTGGAATCAGATGCTAGTTATAATTTAGATTTAGATTTAGATTTAGATATTTATTTGTTGTCGTTTGAACCTAAGTTCAAACGAAATTCTGTTTCTGCAGTCATACAAACAATTAAAAAAGACACAACACAATTTACACAAACATCCATCACAGTGAGTCTCCTCCTCACTGTGATGGAAGGCAAAGTCTTATCTCTCCCCTGCACTCCATTTTCCTCCCGATGTCAGAGGCGGCCACCAAAGCCGCGCCGGGCGATGCCAGACCCCGCTCCGGGTCTTGATGTTGTAGCCCCTGGTAGCGCCAGCAAGTCTCACGGCCACCAATGCCGCACCGGGCGATGCCAGACCCCGCTCCAGGTCATCTTCAACCCCGCAACTCGGGCGGGAGTAGTTGCCGTTGCGGGAGCCCCGAAAAGCGGTCTCCCACCATGGACCCGCGGGCTCCCGATATTACCGTCCACCAGACCTGCGGCTGAAGCCTCCGAATCTCCGGGGTCGGGTCGCAGCCGCGCGCCACCACAGCCCCTCCCGCTCCGAAGTCGGCCAGCTCCACGATGGTGAGTAGTCCGCAGGCTCCGCGACTGGAGCCCCAGGTCGTTCTGGTTGGAGGCCGCTCCACGGTGCTAGGTCCCAACGACAACGGAGACCCGACAGAGAAAGGTCGGTTCTCCCGTGCAGGGAAAAGATTTTAAAAGTTTCCCCCTCCCTACCCCCCGCCCCCCGCCCCCCACACATACCCCGTTAAAAAAACACTAAAAACAAAACTCAAACGAAACAAAAATATATATATATATATATATATATATATATATATAATGAATGAAATATACCACAAGCTGCTTCCCAAAAGGGTCATCAAATAGCATTTTGACAACAAAACCTTCAGAGACATTAGGACGAATAACCCAAAAATACTGCCAAAGGGAAAGGTTTAATGAAATATATTAAAATCAGGAAAGGTAGGGTTGATGCCTGGATTATGGGGTATTAGAGACAGGGGGAGGCTAGACAGACTTGGATTGTTTTCTCTGGAATGCTGGAAGTTGCAGAGAGACCCGAGAGAAGTATATTAAATTATGAGAGACATAGATAGGGTAGACAGTCAGAACCTTTCTCCCTGGATGGAAATATCAAATACTAGAGAGCATAGCTTTAAGATGAGAGGGGCAAAGTTTAAAGGAGATGGTGGCGAGGCAAGATTTTTTTGTACACAGAGGGTGGTGAGTGCCTGGAATGTGATGCCGGGGGTGAGTGGAGGCAGATATGATGGCATTTCCAAGACTTTTAAAGAGGCACATGGATATGCAGGGAGTGGAGGTTTATTAATTATGTGCAGGAAGATAAGAGTAGGTCTTGGCATCATGTTTGGCACAGACATTGTGAGCTAAAGGGCCTGTTCCTGTGCTGTACTGTTCTATGTGTTTAAGAAGGAACTGCAGATGCTGGAAAATCGAAGGTAGACAAAAGTGCTGGAGAAACTCAGCGGGTCCATCAGCATCTATAGAGCGAAGGAAATAGGCAACGTTTCGGGCCGAAACCCTTCTTCAGACTGTTCTATGTACTTTGAAGGATTTAGAATAAAGTACCAGGCAGCTGATGGGCGATGAAAATTTGGGTTGGGCAGGAGACAAGAGTGGATAGAAAGTAGAAATGCAAGGCAGGAGTTTACAGTTTAAAAAGCGCTCAACCAAAGTTGGGGTTTAAAATTCAAATCATTGTTGGACAAAAATCTGGTGCAGATCAACAAGTACAGGAGTAATGAGGGAAACGGGCTTGGTGTAATCTTGGTGCCATGGCAGGAGAGTTTTGGATGAACTCCAAACATATATATTAAACAGTGGGAATAAACAGCAGCTTGAGTATTGCCAAATACAGAATGTTACCCACATACTTGGATGTTTGGGTTCCACTGCGACTCGTACAATAGGAGTTGCTTCAAGGTTCAAGGGCGTAAAAGGAGGGCATAACGGAGAGGTTGACAACGTGGCAGACTTTAAGACGTGATCTTCTAAGCCACCAATACCTAAAGTCGACAAATAAAAACCAAAGGAGTTAAACATGAATAAGTGTGCAGAATATTCTGATTATTGCAGTAACATGAACAGTTATATGCATCCTTCTGACTCAACCTAAGAAATGAGAGCAGACCCTTAGAGCATGGTCCACCATTCAGTAACACCATAGCTGATCTTCCGCTGCTGTGCCAGTTCCCAGCAACCTCACTAAAGAGATTACCTTAATGACATGAAATGTATCCATCTGTGTCTTGACATGACAATTGAGGCATAGAGAATTCCAAAGATTCACTGTCCTAGAAACATTTCTCCAGATCATTGTCCTAACAGGACCTCCTTTCCTCTGGAGCCCCCTGAGACTCCCCAGCCAGGAACAACATCTCTGCATCTAGCCTCACAAGTCCTAAGAATTTTAGCTTTCAATGAGATCGCTACTCATTCTTCCAAACATGCGAGAAAACTCAAGTGTCATGGCTAAACCTGCGATCTCTGGAACCAGTTTTATGGATGTCACCCCACTCTATCTTTGGCTACTGTAGACTTTCTTCGGCTGTCAGGCCAAAACTGTTCATAATACTGCCATGGGCAGCCCAGTGGTGCAGCGGTAGAGTTGCTGCCTCACGCACTAGAGACCTGGGTTAGATCCTGACCACAGGCAATGTCTGTACGGAGTTTATACGTTCTCCCTGTGACCGCGTGGGTTTTCCCCGGGAACTCTGGATCTCTTCCACACTCCAAAGGATGATAGGCTCGAAGGTTAATTGGGTTTGGTAAAAATGATAAATTGTTCCCTCGTGTGTAGTGCTCGTGTACGAGGACCGCTGGTCGGTGCAGACTTGGTGTCCGTTCTGTATCTCTAAACTAAACTCAAGTTTGGTCCACCATGGCTCTCTACAATTGCATTAAAAGAGTCCTTGCTCTTGTATTTCACACCCTCCCATAAAAAAAGCTAATATCTCCATTTTCTCGCCCCTAAACACCCAATTTCCTGCGCAATAATAAATACTTTGCTTTTCTGTTATGTTCACCAAAGTGGAAATCTTCAATTAACGCCAGTATATTATATCTAATTCTGTGCTTTAACTTTTCTGATCAACTTCCTTTGCAGAACCTATCAAAAGTCCCCTTATCTATTCTACTTGTTTCATCCTCAAAAAACTAAAACTGATTAGTTAAACCTGATTTCATATTCATAAATCCATCCTGACTCTGCTGAATCCTAATATTTTTGTCAATATGTTGTGTTATTACATCCCTCATTACAATTTCTGGCATTTTTATTTCCACAGACATTAAGCTTTCAATGTTATTAATCCTCTCTCTCCCTCCATTCTTAAATAGTGTGGCCACTTTGCTACACTCCAATCCACAGGAACATTTGCAGAATCAATAGAACTTCAGAAGATGATAATTGATTAAAGGGATCAGGGGGTATGGAGAGAAGGCAGGTACGGGATACTGAGTTGGATGATCAGCCATGATCATATTGAATGGCGGTGCAGGCTCGAAGGGCCGAATGGCCTACTCCTGCACCTATTTTCTATGTATCTATGTATCTATAAGCAAAGCATTCACTTTCTTTAAAGCTGCCTCCTTCAGAATATTGGGATGCAATTCATCGGGTCTCAGGGATTTAATGGGATCAGTGTAGAACTAGTGCTAATAGCGGGTGATTGCCAGTGCCCATTCAATGGGCCAATGGCCTGATTCCATGCTGTATCATTCTCTCAGACTCAAGCTCACTGGATTCTCTCAATCTTGGCTCTATTTCTCACAAAGAACCATTCTCCATATATCTGGCAGGTTTTTTGTGTCTTCGTTTGTGAAGACAGATACAAAGTAATTGGTTAATTCCTCTGTCATTTCCCTTGTTCTCCGACATAAATCCTCTTGCATTTCTCTGGATGGGGCCACACTTGCCCTCTCAAAATCTTTTCCTTTTTGGTACCAAAATGCTTCTTGCAATCTACTCTCATATTCTGCTTTGCCTTTCTTTATCAATGTCTTGGTCCACCTTTGCTGAGTTCTAAAATGTTCCCAATCCTCAGGCTACTGCTATTTCTGGCAACATCATGAGCCTCTTCCTTGGATTTACTACCTTCCTTAATTTCTCTGGTCAGCCACGGATGAATCGCTTTTCCTGTTAGTTTTCTGCAGCCTAAAGGAATACATATAATTCGCAACATTTCTTTAGATTCTAACCACTGCCTACCCATTGCCTCACAATGTACCATAACCAACTCTTCTCTCAAGCTTTCAAACTTCCATACATTTGTGCAGTTCAGTACCAATCAGTAGCTTGTATTGAAATCGTTTTGATGCGACATACAAGTGTCAATGAACACAATAAATGCCATAACCAAGCAGACAGTGAGAGAGCTATTGTGTGGAAAAAGGAAGAATTACATATGGATCTTCTGGAAGCAATTTAAAAACTTTACATACCAATAAATCATCCTGCCTGCGTTGTTTTGTGTGTTTAAATAATGGGTCTCAAATTCATTGAATAATAACGCATCAGTGTGCATTTTCTCAGCAAGATTTAAAGTAGCCTCCATGGAGTGCGTAAAAAACTGATATTCCAATCTAAAAGCTGTGTTGCATCACCAATTCCAAAACTCGACTTTGGGGTTTAATAAACCTAATTGGGAAAACATTCAACGTTTGCATTCTTCCAGTGACTAGCAGAGGCTTTGCAATATTACTGCTTGCTAAGCGCATGGAACATTCTTTCCCCAAATGCGTATTTCACTTTAATGCCACGCAAGAAAGGAATGCTTAAAAATTGGATTTCATCCTTATTGGTTCTGTTAAGCATGCTGGTTTGCAACTCTGCAAAAATATAACCGAAAATATGTTTGATTGAAACCTTCATACTTTGCACAAATAATCATATGCCAATATAGGATTAACACTCTTCCTAATGCTGAAGAAGGGTCTCGACCCAAAACGTCGCCCATTCCTTCTCTCCAGAGATGCTAACCCGCTGAGTTACTCCAGCATTTTGTGTCTACTGTTCCTAATGCAACAGCATTGACTGTAATGAGTACCTGTCATCAGTTTGCACTCATCCTTGAAGGCTTGCCATCCATTGCCATCGACATACACAGTAGCTGCCATGGAGGAGAAAGAAGTTGGGAGAGGAGGATGGCCCTTTGGTTTAGTGGAACACAACTGGCAATATCTCCAGTGTGCTCATAGACCTGTTGGGACCATTATAGGAAGAGCCTAGCAGGAAGTGCAGAGGTGGTTATAGTTGTCCCCTCCAGATGTGAGAATCCATATTCATTTAGTTTAGTTTAGTTTACAGATACAGCGTGGAAACAGGCCCTTTGGCCCACTGAGTCTGCGCTGACCAGCGATCACCCATACACTAGTTCCATCCTACACACTAGGGTCAATTTACAGAAGCTAATTAACCTACAAACCCGCATGTCTTTGGAATGTGGGAGGAAACTGGAGCACCTGGAGATAACCCACTCGATGAATGCCCAAAGCCAGAAGAACTATGAGGATCACTGAAGTGAATAGCACTCTGCCCAACTTCCAGAAATGATCTTTAACACAATCTGTTTGATTTGCAGATAAAATATAGGCACTATAAAGATTCGATTGCTAGGCAAAACACTTAACTACAGAATTGAAGACAAAAATGCTGGAGAAACTCAGCGGGTGAGGCAGCATCTATGGAGCGAAGGTATAGGTGACGTTTCGCCTCACCTGCTGAGTTTCTCCAGCATTTTTGTCCACCTTTGATTTTTTCAGCATTTGCAGTTCTTTCTCAAACATTACAGAATTGAAAATGTTAATCACCACTGATTACAAAATATGAAAAAAGATGTGAAAGAACAAATGTTACCCTTTCATTATTGAGCGTGTGCCGGCAATTTGGAGAACCGCAGCACATGGCACTTTGGGATGACAGTGGAGATGTAACCTGAACATGTAACCACTTGCATCCTGCCCAGGGACATTACTCACAATCCTTCAGGAGGTGGAATCCAGATGGTGGAAACATGATGCAAAAATTGGAGTACTGTACCACCATGGGAGGGCTGATCATCAACAAGCTCTCAGGTGTAGATTTAACAGGGCATGGACACCAATGTTCAGGTGGGTTAAGGAGGATCCACAAAGAAATGTAACGGTGCCACCAATGATGCTTCTAAAATTGCTTCACATCCTGCATAGGCACACCGACGCCAGCTTCCTGCCCCAGGGCAACATCACTAGCATTGAGGACTTGACTATATTCAGCCAGCTCTGATGGGTGGGCCATATTGTTTGAAACCAAACTACCAAAACACGCACTTTCTTCCAAGCTGCGTCATGGGAAACAATGACCAGGGCTATGGAAACTCTTCAAGGATTTACGCAAAGCTTCCTTGTCACCAACTCATGGGATGCCTGGCCAGTGGAAGAGGAGCTTTCAAGAAGGCACTGAGTGCTCTGCACAACACCGGCTGACGCTTCTAAGGCCGCCTGGGTCAAGACGAGATGGAGAGACCAGTGGAAGTAAGCGGAACCATCTAGGCTACACCAGTACATCAATGACCCCATGGACGTCCTTGGCCAGGACCTGCCCCGAAAGCAGTGGACAACCCTCAACCGCTTGAGGACAGGCATCGGACGCTATGGAATAGCGATGAAGAGGTGGGGCCTCGTGGACAGCGCCTCCTGCGAGTGTGGGGACCCAACACAGACAGTGGAGCACATAGCCACCAGTTGCCCCAAACACCGGCCACCGAATGGTGAACGAGGTCTGATTGACCTGGACGATGACACGTTGGCCTGGCTCGCCTCAACAGAGCTGCAGGTCTAAAAGACATACAACAGAAGAAGAAGTTCTTTGAGCCTTTTGCCCAGAGCACATGGAAGCCCATTGTATGTGGCACTGTACCTCTGAGACAACTCACCCATTCATCAAGAACCTCCAGCCTCACCTGTGTTAGAACCTATGGATCCAAGTTTGAGCACCTCCTTATCTATATATTATAATATTAAAACTCTGTGTGTTTGTGTCTGCTTGACTTGTGCCAGCCAGCCCCTTTGATACCGCGCTACGCCAACACCGCACGCAGAAACGCCGAGATTTTTTCCATTTCGGTAGAGATTTCATTTTTCTTTACGATTAGCCACTCCTGATCACATTTCCTCGTATTTATGTACACATTTTTAAATAAAATCCACCACCCCCCACCCCCCCACTCACTCATTTTGTCTCCTCCTGCTGGTCAGCCACCATAACGGCTGCTGTCGACCGCCTGTGCTCCGAAAACGACGCCATCTTTTTTTCGCTAGCGATTTTCACCCCGGTGTATGAATCACGTTCGGACTCTAAAACCCCCGGTTCTGAAGCACGTTCAGTGTCCAGGGGTCTGAAGCACGTTCTGAATTTTCACCCCGGGGTCTGAAACATGTTCTGGTTTTTTTTCGCTAATGATTTTCACCCCGGGGTCTGAAGCACGTTCAGTGTCCAGACCCAACGGGTCTGCACTTGGACTAGTAACCTATAGAACTAGAATCGAGTCAAGTCGTCCTCAACTGCCTGATTTGCTGAGCGTTTCCAGTTTACTACTTTTTGGATGACAGATGGTATTATTCCAGCAGGGAGGAATGTACAATTCTCATTCAGCACTGGGTTAGAGTGATGAAGCCATAGATTCATGCAACACAGAAATAGGCCCTTCACCCCTAATTTACACATGTTGACCAAGATGCTCCATCCAAGCCAGTTCTGCCAATAATACAAGGTATGTTACAATACTTACCTTCAGCGGCGCTGCAATTCTGCCACTGGCCGTGTGCGCGATTTTGGTGCCTTTGAGGGGGGGGGGGGGCGGGGATAAAACGCGGGTTTCTCCTACCTTGTCCTGAATTATATTTCGTTGGAGTGCAAGCGTTTGCTGAAAAATCGTTCCGACGGGCGTTTTGTGTATTTTTTATTTTTATTCAATCGACAATGTCAGCGCTGGAGTTATTTTTAAAATCAGCTTCGAAAGCCGTCAACGCCGACAACGGGGACGGATTTCACGCACGGGACAGGTAAACGAAAGCAGTTCATTTTTATGTATAAAAGTGCTTCTTAAGAGGCCTTTAATTCACATTTTTTAATGCGAAACGGTGATTCTTTTCCCCGAACGGCAGAATTTTTCATGCCGATACGGGGTTAAATTCACTGCAAATCAACGTTCCAAATGATCGCGTTCCAGAAAACCCCACTCGCAAGATGATTTAAATGCCCATTAATTTACAGGTATTAAACATTAAATTCTTTCCATTTGGACTGTAAATCCATGACAATGAGATAAAAAAATTATGTTATATTGTGAATTCTTGTGTGAATGTTATTTGGACACTTAGGCTATTTAAAAATGTTAATCTATTCTTAAGAAATTGATAGATGTTTAGATCTAGTAATTGAATTTTGTAATTAGCTACAATTAAGTAACTAACTAATTATATGCTTTAATTTCATGTCATAGATACATAGATACATAGAAAATAGGTGCAGGAGTAGGCCATTCAGCCCTTCGAGCCTGCACCGCCATTCAATATGATCATGGCTGATCATCCAACTCAGTATCCCGTACCTGCCTTCTCTCCATACCCCCTGATCCCTTTAGCCACAAGGGCCACATCTAAAGGCTCTGTCTCACGGTGTTGTGGTCATCGGCAGTGAAGCACGGCGTCGCCGGTAGAGGGGACCGCACGGCAACGGCGAGAGCGCCGAGCCTATGCCGCGGGAGCGCCGCACGGGTGCTGCGAGGGGGCCGAGTGATTAAATACGGCTGGTCCCACGAGCTTGCGGTAAGTAAAAAAAAAGGGCGGGCCGACTGCGATGACGTCATTTAGGATCTGCGGGGCTGTGGCGGCGGCCGTGCTGATCGCGGCGCTGTGGTGGCGGCTGTGCCGCACACGTGCCTCACTGGCGGAGGCTGTGGCGGCGGTCGTGCCTCACTGGCGGAGGCTGTGGCGGTGCAAGTTCGACGCACGGCGCTCGTGCCACACTGGCGGCGGCCGTGCTGCACTCGTGCCACACTGGCGGCGGCTGTGCGGTAGGAAAAGGTTTTTGAACAGTGTTGGTTTTATTTTAGCACCGTGTGGTGTTTGGAACAACGCCGCACGGCCCCGGAATTGTGCGTTTGACCGAGTGCGCGGTCTATGGCGGCCCAGGAGCGGTAGATTCTTCCTGTTTCGCCGCCATTGCCCGCAGACTCGTGAGACAGGCCTTTAACTCCCTCTTAAATATAACCAATGAACTGGCTATCTAAGTAAGATTGTTTCATATTTGTTTCAGAATGCTTCAATCTATAATAACTGAAAATTTCTTTCAGTTCTCTTAATTTTTAAGAAAGTTATGGGCTTTTGACTGTCCTCGATCACAGCTTTTGTGTTAAGTCAATGAAAAAGCAATAGGGAACAAGATGCTAATTTCCGAGTATGAAAATGGCCATAACTTTTTAAAAAATCAAGATATGAAAGTGAATTAGGTGTCAAATTAAACTTATTTTTATGCTTTATCTGATGGGATAAATTACAGACTTTATTTTTAAAATCTCAAAATTTTGTAACATTGCTAATAATACCCCCTCTCACCTGGATCCACCTATCACTTGCCAGGTTTATCCTGCCCTCACCTCTCTTCCAGCGTTCTCTCTCTTACTACAATCAGTCTGAAGAAGAGTCCTGACCTGAAATATCACCCATCCATGTTATCCAGTAATGTTTCCCGTTGAGTTACTCCAGCACGTTGTCTCTATCTTCTATTTCCCCACATTTGGCATTATTCCTCTCAACGTTTCCTATCCATGTAATTGTCCAAATGTCTTTTAAATGTTGTTATTGTATCGGCTCTCCACTACTTCCTCTGGTAGCTAATTCCATATGCTCATCGCCCTCTGCATGAAAAATGTGGCCCCTCAGGTAACTATTAAATCTTTCCCCTATCAACTTAAAACTATGTCCTCTGGTTCTTAATTCCTTCACCCTGGGAACAATACTCTATGCATTCAACCTATCTGCTCCCATCATGATTTTAAAGAACCTCTTAAGGTCACCCCTCAGCCTTCTGTGCTCCGAGAAATGAAGTCCTACACTCCTCCAGTTTAATTTGTTTGTTTCCACATGGGCAGAGCTTTCCTGTCCCAGGAAACCACTCCGGGTACAACAGCAACGTTAGTGATGCATGGACTGTACCATTGAGTGAAACTTCTAAGCTAGCTGTACAGATGCTTCAGGTGACAGGGGCTCCAACCTTCCTTGAACAGTCTGTGTGCTACTGGTATTGATGCTGCCTAACTAATATTTGATGAAGTTCTGTCTACAGTTTTGTCATCTGTAAGATAATTAAAGGATCCAATGAAAGCATGTTTTAATGAAAACGTGGCGTTAATGTCTTGCACATTATGTGAGCACTGAGGGGCATTCATGAGGCACATTGCAGCTCTCAGCTTGCAATCCACCAACCAACCTCACAATGCAGCTAGTCTGCACCGTTCCTGCTGGTACTTACCCATGCAAAGCAACAAGAAATTTCATTGAGGATAGAATGCACCTAGTTGGGTTATGATCCTCGGGTTTAGATCATCAGAGTATAATTAAATCAACTATTTGAAATGTTTATAGGATTTGATATGGCAGAAACATAAAAGCTATTTTCTCTGGTAGTGAACAGCGGAATAAGAGAATCCAAGGCTAATTACGGAAGAAGGGTCTCGAACCAAAACGTCACCTCTTCCTTTTCTCCAGAAATGCTGCCTGACCCGCTGAGTTAATCCAGCATTTGTATCTATCTTTGGTGTAAACCAGCATCTGCAGTTCCTTCTTACCCAAGGCCTTCTTAAGGGCCTGTCTCACTTGGGCGTCATTTGCGCGTCACGCAGGTGGCGCGCAAGGATTTTGAGCATCCCCAAATCCTGGGGCGCCGCGCTCTACCGCACGTCACTGCATACACCACCACACCTCACCACGCGCCATGCGCGCGTCACCATGTGCCAACCAATTTTTAGGATGTCGCGTAAATGACGCGCAAATGATGCCCAAGTGGGACAGGCCTTTTATTGTTCCTTCTTACTGTTCTGACAAAGGGTCTTAGACATGAAATACTAATTATAATTCCCTTTCCACTTACGCTGCCTGACCTGCTGAGTGTTTCCAAAATTGTTAACCTAAGTTATTTAGGTATGAAATCAAGAAACAAAAAAGCTAATGGAAATTGGGACCCTGTGACCACAAATGACCGAGTGTTCAATTAAAATATTGAAGATTGGGCACAGTACTTTTTTTCTTAGGGAAAACATATCAATATTTATGGAAACGCGATTAAATGCAGACCAGTCATTATTCCCCCAAATGGAAGGTGAGCTTTAATATATAGAATAATAGTACTGATCCTATATTCAATCATTCCGTCATGTACTCCTGCAAGCTGGAATAATCTTTCCCATGGAGTGCTTGATTAACGTTAATACATGAATCACTTCCGATTTCAATTCTGTTCCTTTTCAAACATTTATGTACTACTTAAAACCCCCCAATATCAGATACTCTTTCCTTAAATCCAATTCAGTTATTACTTTTTAACATGTACAACAAAAAAACCCGTAGTCTTGGTAGAGAGGTATCTGTAAGTATAAATCAACTCAACACAGCAACTAACTTTCTTCAACAATTACTTTTCTTTGTCAAAAAAATCAAGCCTTTCATCACATCTTTGCAGCAGAATCATCCGTTGCTCTTTTCTGTCCCCATTTCTATATTCCAAAGTGCTTTTGAATATAGAACCACACGGTACAGTAACGGGCCCCTTCGGCCACAATGTTAGTGCTGAACATGATGTCAAGTTAAACTGATCTAATTTTCCTGTATCTCTACCACCATGCCTGGCGGTGTGTTCCAGGCTACCACCACTCTCTGTGTAAAACCCTTGCCCCGCACATCACCATTAAACTTTCCTCCTCACCTTTTAGCAATGACCTCTGGTGTTGGACATTTCCACCCAGGGGAAATGGTTCTGACTGTCTACCCTATCTCTATCTCTCCCTTACCCTACCTATCTCTGCCATTTTCTTTTGGGTTAACCTCCATCTGCCATTTCTCCATCCATTTCTACAGCTGGTCAATATCCCTCAGATAGCATTACCCACTGTCTGTAACTCCTCCAGTTTGGGTGTCATCACCAATCCAACTACATTTCTGTACAAGTAATGAAGTTAAGCAAATATCCTTCTTAGCTCTCCCAATGGTTCAATGATTGCAAGCCATGATGAGCAGATGAGCTATACAAACTTCTGAGTTTTCACAGTTTAAACTCAGTCCCCATCAGGTTAACTTACATGAGCAGCAATAATCTCAAACAAATAGTCTCCACTGTTCCAAAATCATGGAAGAAAGCAAGAAAGTCAGAGATGCCAAATATCGTGGGCGAGTGAGGAGAGGGACAACGGATCGCTTGACTATCTGGATGGGCTTTTATAGCCAGCTGCAGCTTGGACTTGGCGCCAAAATAGAATTCCACTGAACCTTGGTACATGTGAGAATAAATTGAACATGAAGTCAACAAGTTAGCTACTTCAGAGTCCCAACAACATCCCAAGAAGGAATCAAGAACTAAATGATAGGGAATGACGGGAATTCTTTGGCGGATGGGGGTGGTAATGAGTAAGTGTTGAGATTAATGCTGTGCTGGACACTGCATAATCGGCCAGTTCACCTCAACAGTTACAAGGTCAGGGCAACCTCATTTGACTTGCAGTCCAAGTGCATCAATGTCTCCTTAGCATCAATAAAAAGGGCTTTACATTAACTGGAAACACTCAATGAATTGATCAATAATTATACACAGGTTCTATTCCTTCGCTAGCTTTGCTAATGGCACTTCTTTATGCAAGCTTTATGTTTCCAGCTCAATGTGACCTTGACCATCCACTGGATCAGTAACCTGAAGCCACAATAAACATGGCTTGACACTCCAGGATGGAGGAGATGCATGCATAAATTCACTTTCCTTTGCAAAAGGCTTCAAAATAAAACACAACCATGTCCGACTTCCTGGTTCTCTAGTCTCTTATGCTTCAAGCAGATGAAGAATCTTGGCTACCGATAATGAAACCGGGACGACACGGATCTGAAATAGCACAGCTACAATAAAAAACTGATAATCAATTACACTTCACTTTTCCAGCAATTTGGAATTTAGACTCAATCTTCAGCAAAAAGTTCAACAATTAACAAAATGAACTAAAATATGGTGAAACATGTTGAGTGCACTGGGTAAAATAAGTGAAAAGAAAAGAAAAACCTGATCCACAGAATTGCAAGTCATGTTAATTTTGGTCTGTTCTGCAATTGTGCACTAGGTAATATTGGCTTACATGGCCATTTATCAAATTATAAATGAAGAAGGTACAATGTCAAGCATCTATAATTCTTGCCTTTAAGAACACAACTCCACAACTCCAATAAACTGGAATTAGTGGATTCTATTCCAGCCAGTCGGAAATATAGAACAAATTGGATAAGAACGTTCACTGTCGCTTTAGAATCTGGGCAGTAAAATCAGCCGGGGCTCACTGAAAAGTACAACATCCCAGTGCCCCCATCCTGCCAAGTGGCCCCCTCCCAGACGTTCCTGCACTGCAGACCCACTCGTCCCAGAAAGCCCAATACTCTTACAATTTGTCCTGACTTCTGAGTAACATTGCCCAGAGAAGTCATGGGCTGTAAACAAAAGATGGCCAGTGTACAATAAACCAGGGTTTCATATTGCATCCCCATCCAGTTAAAGAAGGCTTATTGCCAAGACTAGGAATCGGGGTCGACTGCAATGTTTTCTCATCACCCTTTTGAATACCGTTAAATTAAAAGGTTCACAGTTAAAATATTATGAGGCTTCTCACACTTGATATAATTCAAAATGCTGCTACCTACATCACATCCAGTACTGTTCATCCATAATCAGTGGGTTTGCTGAAGGACTTCCTCCTACCCATGCAATCTGTTCCAGCCACCCAGCTCTGGAAGATACCTGCACCACCTTCATTGTTTAGTGACTACATTTCAATGATCCACTAATGGCAGCTGCACATTGGAATTCCCTCTATAAACCCCCACAGCATTATGTTCCTCCTTAAACATAACAACCACAGAAGGCTGTGGAGGCCAAGTCAATGGATATTTTTAAGGCAGAGATAGATAGATTGGTACAGGTGTCAGAGGTTATGAGGAGAAGACAGGAGAATGGGGTTGAAGGAAAGATAGATCAGCCATGATTGAATGGTGGAGTAGACTTGATGGGCCAAATGGCCTAATTCTGCTCCTATCACTTATAAACTTATGCACTTTAAGAAACTCTTTAAAGTTTGACTGTTTTGACCAAGCTCTCTTTTGAAAGTCTGTCAAATACTGTGGGCAAATTGATCGCTTCAGGGCCCTGAAACATGTAACAAGGTTAAACATGCTAAATAAATGCAAGCTGTTGTGTATTAACCTATATTCAAGTACACATCACTGTTTGACAAAATAGGGTGAGCTTGTGGCAAATCAATAACTCATTCACCATGAGCATCCTCCCATTCATCCCTATACTGGGCATTCTGTTTCCCTTGTTTATCTCCAGCCTCTCCCACCACATTCAGTCAGTACTGTTACCTCCACTAGTTATGTCATTCAATATCTCATCATTCAATATCTCACTCAATCACACACCTTTCCTTTTGTTCTCTCCAGCCCTTCATTGTTTACCTACAATGTTATACATCTTCCATTTCTAATTTTTCCAGTTTTAATAACCTGAAACTTTAATTCTGATTTTTCTGATCATAGCTGCATTCGACTCACTCCATTCAGAAAGCCTAGTATGATGGTGTCAAGACAACAACCTATTCCTTAAGTCAGCAAAGAGCTGGTCATCGACATGGACATGGAGTCAGAGAGACATACAGCATGAAGCTGGCCCATTGGCCCCACTTATTCACGTCGACCAAGATGCCCCATCTACAATAGTCCCACCTGCTTGTATTGGGCACATAGACCTCTAAACCTTTCCTATACATGTACATGTCTAGATTTCTTTCCAATGTTGTTATAGTGTCTGTCTAAAAGACCTCCTTTAGCAGCTCATTCCATGCACCCACCATGCTCTGTGTGAAAAAGTTGCCCCTCACATTCCGATTGATTTTTTCTCATCTTGCCTTAAACCTATGTCCTCTGGTTCTGATGCCCCAACTCAGGGTAAAACACTCTGTGCACTCACCCTATCTCCCTCATGATTTTATAAAACCATAAAACATAAAGAGCAGAATTAGGCCATTCAGTCCATCAAGTCTACTCTGCCATTCAATGTCATTCTGAAGAAGGGTCTCGACCCGAAAGGTCACCCATTCCTTCCCTCCAGAGATGCTGCCTGTCCCACTGAGTTACTCTAGCATTTTGTGTCTATCTGCCAATCAATCGTGGTTGATAGATTTTTCCTCTCAACCCCATTCTCCTGCCTTTTCCCCGTAACCTTTGACGCCCTTACTAATGATGAACCTGTTAATCTCCACTTTAATACCCAAGTATGGTCTCCACCACCATCCTTGGCAAAGAATTCCACAGATTCACCACCCTGCGGCTAAAGAAATTCCTCCTCATGTCCACCTTCACCCACTTCAAGAAATCCAAACAATTCTGACGACACTGCAGTTGACATGGACTGTCATTCAATGTTATCTCCACTGTCCTTTGGGAAAAGCCGGCTCCCCCTCCACAACAAAAAATAATTAGTTCAGTTATTTATCTTTTCCGCACTGTTCCTATTCTTTAGTAAAGAAGAGTATAGTAGAAAGATTTCAGCAGAGGGAAAGAATTAATTCTATTGTAATTAAGAAAACCCTTCATGCATTTAAAGGCTGAAATTACTTCCAGCAACATTTATATTACCACATTCAAATGAAATTCCTCTGTGCAGTTTTATAATGTCTTTATTAACCCAGTTAAACAAACATAATAAATATGGCATGTTCAAATTTCATATCATAATTATTGGTAAGGTAATTAATTTCCTTCAATCTTTTGCAAAACACAAAAACCTAAACATAAAATGCTCTGTTAATATTTTCTAATGGACAATTGAAAGGAGAAGTAAAAAGCACAAGAATCACCTGAAATACAAGGGTTCCCACTCTGGGGTAAATTTTGCCTACCCAGGGGGTAAATTTGTTGATTGTGGATTTGTACATATTTGTTCTCATTGACTGACTGTGTTTGGTTCTGGTATCATTAGTTGCTCTTAAATAAGTGAAATAACATTGTTATGTGCTATTAAAGTTGCCAGGGGTAAACGGGTGGAAAAAGGTTGGGAACCCCGGCCCTAATATCTTGAGGAGGGAAAGATTCTCAAAAACCATCTGTAAAGGGAACAACTCAGACGACAGGAAGAACATTAGTTGTAATTGAATGATAGCAAAAGGTGCGAGAGAAAATCAAAGAGAGAAATACATTTACATTGACCTATAACTGGCTTAAAATAAACATTGATTTCATGAAATGAACAAGATGCCTTGTTCCAAGCCTCAACATATTATCATCAACCCTCAACTCCATCCTTCAAGGATAGACACAAAAATCTGGAGTAACTCAGCGGGACAGGCAGCATCTCTGGTGACGTGTCGGATCGAGACCCTTCTTCAGACTGAAAGTCACAAGAAAGGGAAGAAGGGTTTCCCTTTCCCATGACGGAAGGAAGGGTCTCGACCCAAAACGTCACCCATTCCTTCTCTCCAGGGATGCTACCTGTCCTGCTGAGTTACTTCAGCTTTTTGTGTCTATCCTCAGTTTAAACCAGCATCCTTCCAGGACTCCACAGGCATCCTTTGCAACCTCCTAATTACCCCCTACCCCATTTCTCCTGACCACACCACTTGAAGGCCAGTTTCCAAGCTGCATCTCCAAACTCTAAACTGCAGGTGCTGCAATCTTGAACAAAGGCAAGTTTCCATTGCAATGAATACTATGTTCTGATTAAATATTTTTGGCAAAGGAAACTTAAGATTTATTTAAAAGTCAATCTTGATTTTCATTAAAAATATATTTTATAAACTCATTGATATTCTTTTTCTCACTTTGAATGTCATGCACAAACAGCAATGGTTCAATTGTACAAGATTCTATGAATAATCCCAGTTTAATGTGGAAGGCCTTGTCTCAGCAAGGTATATGCAATCATAATGTCCCTGGCTTATTTGATTTAAGCTCATCTTATTAACTTTCAGCATTCCTTCCTTCATTTGGACTTATCATGATAAATTGTACATGGCAACATTATTGCAAAAGGTTCTAAATCAGCTCCAGCAACATTGGTACTTGCAATAAGTTTAGCATCTGCATCCAGTGCGGTGTCTGCATCATCCTGTACGGTGCAAGCTCTGAACTCTGACTAAACAACTATTTCTTCATCCAAGGTAGACAAAAATGCTGGAGAAACTCAGCGGGTGCGGCAGCATCTATGGAGCGAAGGAAATAGGCAACCTTTCGGGTCGAAACCCTTCTTCAGACTATTTCTTCATCCATTTCTTCTCTCAGGGGGTAGTGAATCTCTGGAATCCTTTGCCCCGGAGAATGGTGGATCATTACTTACATTTAAGGTGGAGATAAATACATATTTGAAAGATTAAAGAATTTGGGCATATGGGGAACTGGCATAGACAGAGAACGTTGGGGCCAGCATAGATCGGCTGTGATCATATTGAACGTCATATCCAGCTAGAATGGCCGGCTACAGCTACAATGGCCTAATATTTTCTTGTAATAACAAGGAACTGCAGATGCTGGTCTACCCAAGAAAGACACAAAATGCTGGAGTAACTCAGTGGGTTAGGCAGTTGCAGTCTTCACGATCCACAGATCCACAGATTACTGCTTTAGTGTGTTTTGTACAGCAACCTGCAAAACTCATCAGGTCTTCAGGAACATGGCCTGTTCTTTGTCACTGGATGGTCATTTGACAACAATATGCTGAGCTTAATTAAATGAGAACAAATTCTGTTAACCTTCGATAGACACAAAATGCTGGAGTAACTCAGTGGGTCAGGCAACAATTCTGGAAAAAATGGATAGGTGACATTTTGGGTCGGGACCATTCTTCCGACTTCAAATATTGTTAAACTTATTAACCTGAATTATTATAAATTAAATCACTCTGTGCCTATTGTTAAAACACAACAAAATGGTCAACAGATGTCATACTTCTGTCTGTTAAATTATTCATCAACAAATTGGGTTATGCATGCAATGAATTACTTCAAATCCCAAACTGGAACCTGTTCATTTAATTACTTATTGATAAATGGTCGTGACCAACTGCTCCAAGTTCCACTAACCTAGTAATGCTCTCCACTGGATATTCTCACCCAGTCTGCTTACATGTGGCACACATTCCAAATATAAGGTTGAATTGTAAATGTTCATGGGACATGGATAACACTGGCATGGTGACATCAAAAGTGGAATGAAGCCGGTCCAGGGAATGCAGAGGTAAAACTTTTAAACCAATTAATTTTAGGCAATGATATTCCAGCCCAGAGTCCAAAGCATCCCACATTAAACACATTTGTTACTTTCCTCATATTCCCACCCACATCTCCCTACATTCCACAATTACCTTCACACGAGGTGTAATTCACCTACTAACTGGAACATCTTCAGGATGACAAATAAAGGAATCTCTAATCTCTAATCTCTAATCTCTCTAATGTTGGAGAAAACTAGAGCACTGGCAGGAGACCAACACTGACAATGTACAAGTGCCACTCAGACAGCACCCAAGGTCAGGATGAACCTAGGACATTGGTGATATGGAGGCACCCATGCCACTGCCAGCCGTGCCACTGTATCACCCAAAGCAAGAAGAGTGGTAGGGAGGGTCAACAGTTGATGCTGCCTCTCCACAACTCCAGCTGTCTGTGCGGAGTTTGCATGTTCATACGATGACTGTTGTGGGTTTCCCTGGGTGTTCCAATTCCATCCCACATGCTGAAGCCACGCTAGGTTTATGAGTACATAGGTGGCAGAGGAATTGGTTGGGGTGGGGGGGTGGGGGGGGGGGATTGATGAGAATGCTCAAAGAAAAGAAATGGAATTAATGTAGATGATGCTTGGTTGCTGACTGTGCATAAATGCCCATTTCCACACAAGAGATTTAAATTTGCCTTGAATTAAAAGGTAAAAGGAATCTGGTTTAATTTCTGCTCCAAGAACATCTTGTGTAAATTGAATAGTCAGGGCATTCATGAAGCAGGGTTCTGGACAGAACTGTGGACCATATGTCTCAGCGTCTGATATAATAAGCAATTTAACTGCAAAGAATTACATTTGTATGAAACCACAAGTGGGAGAAAGGCAAGTAATGCATTTTTCTAAACTCAGCATCATCCTGTATTGGTGGTGATATAAGCTAAGAAATATTTATTCAAACCACCAAGTGCTGGCTGTTTTACAAATAATACTAAGTGCAATTTTTTACTCTTGTGTTTGACAGTTTCTTCCCTCACACTACTCTGTTTCTTTTAATGATTTCTCATCTCTTGGAGCCTAAAGCTCTTTATCACAGCGTCATATCTATACACAAACTATTTTTAAATTTTACTGCTTCCGTTTATATTATTGCGTAGCAAACCTCCAAATCTGGAGATGATGAAAAGATGCACAATGTTTCACTCGTTAATGTGCAAGCTATTGTCATGCAGATTAACTGCAAACACACTTCTCGCTTGGTACATTCCTTAATGACAAATTGACCACTAACTTATTTGAATTATCTCTGATCATAAAGTTGGGGGGGCTCACGTCTCACTGAACGTATGGTCCAAGCAGGTTCTCTGGTGCAACACTGCTGGAGGTGTCATCTTTCAGATGAAACGTTCAACCAGTGTTTGCCCGCTACGGCGTTACTTTGGGGAAGCATGGGAGTTACGCCAATCACCTGTCACTAGCTATTCCTCAGATAACATCAAAACAAATTACGTGGCTATTTTTTATTTCTGTTTGTCCTCAAGTTGGCTGCTGCATTACCCAGAAGACAAAAATGATGACTCTTCAAAAGTACTTCAATGGCTGTAAATTGCTTTGAAATTGATGTTGTGACACACATAAAAATGTTTTCCTTTTTCCTGATTTCCAAGCCAGTAGCACAAAGCAGTGTCCAAGGTTGCTGGCACGACCCTCATTGCTCAATAATGACACTGCCATTCATTGATACAGTCCCTTATCCAGATGTTCCAAAAAGCATCACTTTATAGGATGATCTGAGATGCCGTTATTCCAAAATCAAATTGGTTCCGATAGTCCAGACACTGGAAAGATTTGACAAACATGCAATGATTCAATTCTTGCACCATCATCATTGGAGATCCCTCAAGATTCTTTCATGCCCCCTAACCCCTCGCCTCAGTAAATTCATTCCATGGACCAACTCATACTGACTGTGGCAAGTACTTCCTAATCGATCCTTCAAATTATGGAGACCTATTACAGGTCCAGCACTCACTGAGTGATAGATGACACCACATCTATCATTCCATCCCTTCACTACATAATTCACCCCCTGCCCATAGATACTTCTCAACCTGCTGAGATTGTCACCTCATCCTCCTCCCTAGTTTCCACCAGACTGGAGGATACTCACTCTTTCCATCCCAACCTCACCTATTTCCATTACCAGATCCTTCCTCCCCCAACTCATTTGCTGATATTTGTCTGTGTTATCTTCACACACGACAGTTCTAGTAGATACATCAGCCATGATTGAATGGCGGAGTAGACATGATGGACTGAATGGCCTCATTCTACTCCAATAACCTTTGAACTTATGAACTAATGCTCTGCCAGATGGTCTTCCACTTTCATTTCCCAACTTTCTTCAACTCATCAAAAACTCTCCTCACCATACCTTATTGCACACAATGTCTTCGTCATCTTTGTTTAGAAATTCACATCAAATTGATTTAAGGTGAGGGGGGAAAGATTTAATAGGAACTGGGGCAGCAACCTTTTTTTACACAAAGGGTGGCAGGTATGTGAAAGGAGCTGCTGGGAGGAGGTAATTGCGGCAGGTACTATCACAACGTCTCAAAGATATTTGAACAGGTACATACATGGATAGGATAGGTTTAGAGGGATATGCGCCAACTAGTGGGACTAGTGTAGATGGGCATATGACTCTCTACGACTCTCTCACTCTCTATGACTCTAAATGTTTCAAAATCTCCTTTGGTCATCTGTGAGAAATGTAACCTGTAATCCTGACCCCGATTCCCACTACAATCTTCACCCTCTACAGCGGCCATTCCTGCAGCAGACATCACTCTCGTCTGTCGGATATCATTCTAAACCTCAGTGTCTCCTTCTCCTTATTGAATGGTCTCAATAAAATCAATCTTTTGACTGAGATATGATCAGCTTTCTTAACCACTTCTTTGCCTGTCAATTTTTTGTCCAGTTGTTCCGCTGTTAAGTGCTTTGTGATATTTTCCTATATTAAAGAGATTATATAAATGCTAAATTTTATACAATATTGCACAAGAACTGGCCGTGGAGGAGGCACTTACTACATTGTAAGGCAGACAATGTACAAATCAAAAATTCTGCATCAATTCTTTCCAGACATACTACAAAACACACTATTTCCTCTCAGGCTATCTATAATTATCCTGTCTTAAATAGGGAAGAGCATGAAATTAAATTTTATGACTTGCAAGTAGATTTTGGGTAAAAAGACTTTCTGTTGTCATATCAAAATAAAAATCAGTTTGCAGAAAATGGTCGAGCTGGCTCGGCATAAATTGCTTTCTGATTTTTTCTCTCTTTTCAACCATTGATTTTTAATTAACGTAGCCTTTCTGCAAGCGGTTATGTAATGGAAGTGCAACATCATCACAGCATTATCTGTATCAAAATCCAGTCAATTTGCAATTTAAAATAACCCGTTCCCCACAAAAAAGTATAATATTTATCACAAGATGCCATTCTTCATTTTTTTAAACTCAAATGAGGGAAGGAGATGTTTCAAATCTAGGATTATTCAATCACTAGGAAATCTATCATTAAGAGGTTAAGCATCTGTTGATATTTCTCTTTTTGTCTGGACTCGGCATTCTGTCCATCTTGCCATTGATTTTTTCCCCATAAAGAGATCAGAGTTTCTCAAAGAGTGATGCAAGGAGCTGCAGAGGCTGGAATCTTTTGTAGAACACAGTGCTGGAGTAAAGAAAGGTCTCGACCCAAAACGTTATCATTCCTTCCCCCGAAAGATGCAGCTTGTCCTGCTGAATTACCCCAACATTTTATGTCTATTTGCTGGAGTAAATCAGTGGGTCAGGCACCATCTCTGTAGGACATGGATAGGTGATGTCTCGGGTCATCACCTTTAGTCTAAAGAAGGGTCCACACCCAAAACGTCACCTATCCATGTTCTCCAGAGATGCTGCCTGACCCGCTGAGTTACTCCAGCACTCTGTGAAACGTCACCTATCCATGTTCTCCACAGATGCTGCCTGACCCGCTGAGTTACTCCAGCACTCTGTGAAACGTCACCTATCCATGTTCTCCACAGATGCTGCCTGACCCGCTGAGTTACTCCAGCACTCTGTGAAACGTCACCTATCCATGTTCTCCAGAGATGCTGCCTGACCCGCTGAGTTACTCCAGCACTCTGTGAAACGTCACCTATCCATGTTCTCCAGAGATGCTGCCTGACCCGCTGAGTTACTCAGAAATGTTAGTTGCTCCCTTAAGAGTGAACTAGTCAATCCAATGTTGTGCTACAGAGCAGCTTCTTCCAGGTCCTTCTCCTTGGTGACAACCAATAAGAAGTATTCAGCCATATTCAGCCTTAAAAGTCCTTTCTTTAGCTACATTCTTGCTCCTAATATACTCATAGAATGTCAAGATTCCCCTTAAACTAACCCGCCAAGAATATGTCACCACCTCATTTTACACTCCTGATTTCCTTCTTACCTACTCTCCTTCACCTTTCATATTCTCAAAGGACTCGCTTAATTGTTGGGGCACAGACCTGTCATACACTTCTTTTCTTTTAAACCTTCAATAAACGTTGACTTCCCAGATTCCTTAATCTTGCCCATCTTATCCTTTCACTTTTACCAGAACATGCTGTCCCTGAACTCTTGCTAACTCTCTTAAAAAGGAGCCCACATGTCAAATGTTGTTTCACCCACAAGCCTCAGCTGCCAATCGACTGGAAGAGGCTAAATCTGATATGGTGTGAGGTTTACTCAACATTTCCTACCCATGTGCTCCATGTAAGGATGAAGTTACATTACTTAAACTGAAAAGGGCTGAGAAACCTTTGCAATGTAGCCATATCCCCATTGTGAAAAGTAAACCCGTATCTAAGTAATAAATAAGAAAGTGAATATTAGTAATTTCAAAACTCCCACCATGCCCTCATCAAAAACTGAAATGAAGAGATGGGTTAACACAGCAGATAGACATAAAGTGCTGCAGTAACTCAGCAGAACAGGCAACATCTCTGGATAGAGGGAATGGGTGACGTTTTGGGTCAAGACCCTTCTTCAGACTGTGGTGAAGAAGTGTCTTGTCTGAAGAAAGGTCTCAACCCAAAACGTCACTCATACCTTCTATCCAGACACACTGACTGTCCCACTGAGTTACTCCAGTATTTTGTGTCCATCTTCGGTGTAAACCAGCATCTGCATTTCCTTCCTACACATTGGGTTAACACTGCAGTTGTGGATGGAGATATTTCATCTGCAGAAAGCCCGATTGTGAATTTGTACAATTCTGTTTTTCTTTAATATTTCCAGCACTACAGCTCTGCCTCTCCTTCTAGTACACTTTGCACCTTTTTATTCCTTAAAGAAATGGTTTGTCACTCTCAAGCCGACATGGATGAGGGGAAATAACCTTCTCCAGCAGAAAAAATAGCAATCAAAGTAGTCTGAAACATCAAAATGTACAAGATGCCTTCAGCTGCCTCAGCCCAAGAGTTACTGCGTCAGAAAATCACCAGGCTTTGGTGCAAGTCATCCTATAGCTGTGTCCCAGACCACTGATTGTCCCAGAACCACTGGTTGGTGGTTCTTGTCCCACAGGGTAACCCACCTTTCTCGGGGTGGGAGATTGCAACCTTCACGTGGTCCGCCCTGTTTCGACGAATGCAATCAACCTGGCGTGCACAATCAAGTAAGATCAAATAGAACAAGTTGTCCTACAACTTTAGGCTGTGCACGCCACACGCAAGAAGATCCGCCTTTCTCCACCATTACTACAATTAGTCTGAAGAAGGATCTTGACTGGAAACATCGCCTATCCACGTCTTGACCTGAAATGTCTCACCCATTCCTTCTCTCCAGAGACGCTGCCTGTCCTGCTGAGTTACTCCAGCATTTTGTGCCTATCCACGTATTCCAGATACGCTGACTGCCCAGCTGAGTTACTCCAGCGCTTTGTTTTTTTTTATAAACCAACATCTGCAGTTCCTTGTATCTACATCCTATTGTACACATTGCTCTGCTTCTATATAGTTGACAGCAAACTCTGTGGGCTGTTTGACTGAAACATAAAGCTCTCGTTTTCATAAGCTGAACTGCAATGAGAGCATCTCTCTTTTTATTTCTGCTACAAGAATCGTTTGATGAAAGATTTTCACAGTATTTACTCCAATGTCCAGCAGAAAATATAGAAAGTACCTGTAATTGATGTTAATTGAAAGCAGATGCTTGCTACTTAAAGATATGATCTATTTGTCAACCAGCTGGCGTTTTCTTGATCAGTCCTTGATTAACATTTACTTTTGTTTTGCTTTTTTTCAATCAAAATCGCTTTCAAATATCTTAACACAGTGACCCAATGTTTTTACTTGTTTGATTTAGCCAGTTCAATTAAAATGATTTGTTTGCTTTAATAACTAATTCTACACAGTCACATAATTTGAATTGCTTTCAAAAAATGTATCTAAGACATATTAAACTTTTTTTCTAAACCCTTAAATTATCAGGATTAGACTATGTTCCTGTAGGTAAAAAAAAAAACCTTAACAAATATGTTCATAGTTTCAGGATACAACATGCCTTTCTTTGGAACAGAGAGAACAAGTTGCAACACCTGACAGTTCTGGTCATCAGAAACACGGTGGCGCAGCGGTAGAATTGCTGCCTTATGGTGCCAGAGACCCGGGCTCGAACCCGACTATGGGTGCTTATCTGTACGGAGTTTGTACATTCTCCCCATGACCTGCGTGGGTTTTCCACGGGATCTCTGGTTTCCTCCCGCAAGACGTACACATTTGTAGGTAATTTGTAAATTGTTCCTTGTGTGCGTAGGATAGTGTTAACGTGCAGGGATCGCTGGTCGGTGTGGACTCGGTGGGCCGAAGGGCCTCTTTCCACACTGTATCTCTAAAATGAACTAAACTAAAATCAGATCATTGCCTTAACAATGTTGTCAATGCAAGAAGCCAAATGTGTCCATCGAATGTTTGCATAGTGATGAATGCCTGATGCCTCTGTGGAAGTTTTAGTTTTTCACAGCAGGAGGCACTGTCAATAGTTAATGGTGTCCTGGGAAACCACTCAGCTAGCATATAAATAGTTCATGCAATCCACTGCCTTTGGCACAACGTACTGACTGCTGATGAAGATCCTCCCTACAAAGAGCTCGTCTGACATCTCACTATAATTCTAGTTTTGTTTTGTTGCACACAATGAGAATGATCTTTTGCTTTAAATGCAGACTAATCTCATGGCAAGGAGGAAAACAAAACAAGTAGGCAACTGTATCAGACTATTTAGCATCAAGCTCAAATAAATGGGCATTTACTGAGAAAAATACCATGCTGAGGGAGAAACATATACTCAGGAAGTTTCATGCATACTGTGGCATTATTTCTAAATAAACTTTATTAATCCGTTATCTAGAAAGCAAACCAAAATCTAGCTGTTTAAAAACTCTGCCGTTTGTGTAAATGATTAATGGTTAAATCAATATATTGTTTAATTCAGTTACTCATGCACTTTGTTTAACACCATTCATAAATGATGACGACTTATAAAATATATAAATAATACTATCAGAGACGTACGTACGTCAACTGACAATTCTAGAAGTTTACAGTATGACTCAATCACAGGTGGCCATGTGGGCCATACACAAGAGCTGGCAACCAGTTGTTGCAGTCCCATACCCGTCTCCACACCATTGCAAACCACGTATTGTGGAATACTTGCCGAGCTTCCTTTCGAATGCCAGGATTAAAGCTGCATCCATTACTACACCTGCAGACCTGACCCACCCAAGATGCAAAACTATATTCTTCATGCAACCTCGGATTTGTTTGCCAATCACCTTCACTCCATGCCCCATGGTTGTTGAAACTTTCTGCCAATGGAATGTTTCTATTTACCTACTCTATCGATACTATTAACGATTGCAGATTAGTTTGTAAATTTTCCAAATAGAATAACCTCAATGTCTTTAGTATATTTATATTGCGAAGGTCTTTCATGCTTGGAAGCATAAATCTCTTCCGCATTCTCTCCAATGTCATAGAGATATAGCATCATATACTATGGAAACAGATCCTTTGGCCCAACTTGCCCATGCTGACCAAGGTGCCCCAACTACACTAGTCCCACCTGTCTGCATTTTGCCCATATCCCTCTAAACCTTGTCTCCTAAATGTTGTTATAGTTCCTGCCTCAACTACTTCCTCTGGCAGCTCGTTCCATACACCCACCACCCTCTGTATGAAAAAGATGCCCCTCAGATTCCTATTAAATCTTTCCCCTCTCACCTTAAAACTATGTCCTTTGGTTCTTGATTCCCCTACCCTTTAAAAAAAACCAACCTGTGTATACATCCTATCTATTCCACTGAAGATCTTATACACATCTAAAAGAAAACAAGTGTGCAAACATTCTCAAAAGAGTGGCACCCGGAACTGTTCACAATAATCCATTTGTGGCCAAGATGATATTTTACAATATCCGAAGAAGGGTTTTGGCCCGAAACGTTCCCTATTTCCTTCGCTCCATAGATGCTGCTGCACCCGCTGAGTTTCTCCAGCATTTTTGTCTACCTTCTGATATTTTACAATGCTTCATCATGACACTGCTACCCCGATGGTTTATAAACAGAGCATAGGATACTGTTCGGCTTTTCAATTACTTTCTCAACCCGCCTGCCACTCTCAATGAAGCATCAACCTGTATCCCAGACCTCTGTATTTTACTCATTTTCAAACTGTGCCTTCAGTTTGTTTTCCATCTCCTCATTCTTCTGACCAAAATGTAAGCCCCTCACAAACATTGTTAGTCCTCCTCCATTTCATTAGCCTTCAAGTTTGTACACTTAACTTTGCATGATTAAATACACCATTGTACAATTATTTACCCCAAACATTAAGATAAAATATTTTTTTAAAGGGAAATGCTTGAAAAATACTCCAATTCTGTTGACCTTAGTTTACTGGGGCAGCCTAGTGGGGCAGCGATAGAGTTGCTGCCTTACAGCGCCAGAGACATGAGTTTGATCCTGACTATGGGTGCTGTCTGTACAGAGTTTGTAAGTTCTCCCTGTGACAGTGTGACGTTTCTGCAGGCGCTCCAGTTTCTTCCCATATTTCAAGCACACGCAGGTTTGTAGATTGATTGGCCTTTGGTAAACTGTTCCAAGGCCACATGGACTGGATGTAAAAGTGGGATAACATAGACCTAGTACAGGTGATCGATGGTCAGCGTGAACCTGTTGGGTCGAAGGGCCTATTACCACACTGTATCTCTAAACTAAACTAAATTAAACTACCAGTCATAGAGTGTGCAAACAGGCCCTTTGGCCTAACTTGCCCACAGTGACCAACATGTCACTAGTCCCACCTGTCTGCGTTTGGCCCATATCCCATCCATGTACCTGTCTCCATGTTTCTTAAATGTTGCGATAGTACTTACCTCCGCCAGCAGTTTGGTCCATACACCCACCACCCTTTGTGTACAAAAGTTACCCCTCAGGTTCCTATTAAATCTTTCCCTCCTCACCTTAAACCTATGTCCTCTGGCTCTCGATTCCCCTACTCCGGGAAACAGACTCAGTGTGTTTACCAGCTCTATTCCTCTCATGATTTTGTACACGTTGAGAATACTTTGATGCATTGCTCTGAGTTGTATTTACATCTGACATGTGGCTGAGTGTACAACGTAACATCACACGGCTTGCCTTACCAAACCACATGGCAGTTCCTCTCAAGCGGCATGGTTGCAATAATATTGGCAACTAAAGGACCGGCACAACCATGTTTTGTCTTCAAAACTAATATGGATTGCAGGATATGTGCATGAAAAATGCTGAAAGCTTTTTTTTACTCCATCCATGAAATTGGGCTGAAAAATGTGTAGAAATAAATTCAGGTTAGGACCGGGAATTGGGGAATGGATCACAAGTTAGCCTAACAAGGGCGAATCAATTTTCTATATTCTGGCCAATTCTTGAGTATGGAGTACAATTTTGGTCGCCTAATTATAGGAAGGATGTCAACAAAATAGAGAGAGTACAGAGGAGATTTACTAGAATGTTGCCTGGGTTTCAGCAACTAAGTTACAGAGAAAGGTTGAACAAGTTAGGTCTTTATTCTTTGGAGCGCAGAAGGTTAAGAGGGGACTTGATAGAGGTCTTTAAAATTATGAGCGGGTTAGACAGAGTGGACGTGGATAAGCTTTTCCCATTGAGAGTAGGGAAGATTCAAACAAGGGGACATGACTTGAGAATTAAGGGACAGAAGTTTAGGGGGAACATTAGGGGGAACTTCTTTACTCAGAGAGTGGTAGCTGTGTGGAATGAGCTTCCAGTGGAAGTGGTGGAGGCAGGTTCGATGTTATCCTTTAAAAATAGATTGGATGGGTATATGGACGGGAAAGGAATGGAGGGTTATGGTCTGAATGCAGGTAGATGGGACTAGGAAAAAGTATTTATTTTTAATTTAAAAAAAATTTTTTTTTAATGTTCGGCACGGACTTGAAGGGCCGAGATGGCCTGTTTCCATGCTGTTATGGTTATATGGTTATATGGTTATATGCATTTAAGAGGTTTTTAAAAAAACCCAATTGTCATCACTGTTTAATGCAAATAAATTAATTTTGCAAATTACTTTAATGTTAGCTTGAAATTTTTACGGTTCAATAAATTTGAGGTTTTACTTGTTTGTATTATGGAAAGTGAAATATCTCCCATCTTTAATCTAAGTTTTGTGTTCAACCGCTGATAAGAATGTGTTTGTGGACATTTATTCTGAATGGATTTTAAAAAACCATACGGTAAATGGAAAGGTGCACCATTTTCCATTTTCTTTCTTCAAAAAAAGAAACATGTCCTGAATTTTAAAAAGGTTCTCAGACCGTGCTGTCACGATTTAGGAATCAGATGAGCAGAGAGTGAGGGAGATCCCTGTAGTAGAGGGGAGATTAGAATTGTGAAGATACAGGGCAACAGTGCCACCACTTGCGTGGACCTGCAATTACAAGCAACAAAATGAACAAAGGAATTTAAAGCAGAAATATTGATCGCATGAATAGGGATAATTACGGTGACACAGACATACAAAAGCCATCTTTAATACTGCTCATTAATATATTTGTAGAAGAGTAGAGTGCAATATCTTCTTAGTAATGTGGTCTGACTGAAATACTCCAGCCAACGCACTGACCAGAAATTTCAGGGTCAGTGAATTTCTGACACAGAGATGAAACATTGTAGGGTTTAAACATTGTAAGCTTGACTATCTGCAAGTACAAGAAGGGACAATATAATACAACTGTAATTCAGATATAACTAAAACAAGGGATACACAATATTCCTGGTTAAACATATTTATGAAGGATGGTATAGAAATTGGGATTACAAAGAAAATAGGTGCAGGAGTAGGCCATTCGGCCCTTTGAGCCAGCACCGCCATTCAATATGATCATGGCGAATCATCCAAAATCAGTAACCCGTTCCTGCTTTCTCCCCATATCCCTTAGGTAAACACAAAATGCTGGAGTAACTCAGCGGGTCAGGCAGCATCTCGGGAGAGAAGGAATGGGTAACGTTTCGGGTAGAGACCCTTCTTTAGAACCTGACCCGACTCAACCCAAAATGTTACCCATTCCTTCTCTTCAAAGATGCTGCCTGTCCCGCTGAGTTACTCCAGCTTTTTGTGTCTATCTTCGATGGAAACCAGCATCTGCAGTTCCTTCCTACACACTAGATATTTCTGAGGATTTGGCTATAATCTTGCAATCCTTGAACCAATAGGTAGCTGAAGAGCTAAAGGATAATAAATGTTAGAACCCTTTATAAAAAGTAAAGCTTCATGTCAGTTGCACATAACCCAAGACAAAATCAATTGAAGCTTGGACAAAGGTACACAAAAATGCTGGAGAAACTCAGCGGGTGAGGCAGCATCTATGGAGCGAAGGAAATAGGCAATGTTTCGGGTCAAGACCCTTCTTCAGAAGCTTGGACAAATATTAGTTAATAAACTGTAAGTATGGATTTGTTAACTGAATATTGTGTTTGACTAACGATATTTGATGAAGTCACAAAGAGTACATAAAAGGATGCAGTGACTGATGTGCATTTGGGTTTTCTAATTTGAGTACCACGTAATAGATTTATTATTAAAATTGAAGAGCATGAAATTATAAGTTTGACAAAATTGCTGGAGAAACTCAGCGGGTGCGGCAGCATCTATGGAGCGAAGGAAATAGGCAACGTTTCAGGCCGAAACCCTTCTTCAGACTGAAGAATTATAAGTTATGATGCTTGGCTACAAAAATGACCAAGGTACAGAATGCCAAATGTAGTAATGAGCAGACTTCTCAGTCTGGAGGGAACCTTCCAACGGTGATCCTTAAAGATCAGTATTGAGTAATCAGTATTGCTATAGGAATAGAAAATCACTATTTACTGCTACATACCTAGAAAATCTACAGGTATAGCTTCAAGCATTTCAGCTTACAAAATGCTGATAATTGAGAGTAAAGGGCATTGGGAGGCTATAGGCAAACATTGCCCAGTAACAAACACAATAATACTGTAAAACTATATTCTGCATTTTGGTATTTTTCTTCTTGTACGACTTGTGTACATGTGTATGGCTGGATTATACTCATGTATAATATGATTTATCTGGGTAGTGCATTAACAAAAGCTTTTTGCTGCATCTTGGTACAGGTGACAATAGTGAACCAATGCTAGTAAAATGTAGACATGTTTACTATTCCTCATTGGTTGGGTCTGTTCCACAATATATTACAAAGATCAGCTCTAATGCATCCATATCCTTCACAATTATCTCTTCTCGTGGCTTAGGGTGCTGGCCATCATTACCAGCAGATTAGGCTCTTTAATTTCTCTATTTCTTCATCGTTATTAATATTTAAACAAGATGCTCATTGCCATTAGAGCTTGGGTTCCTGAATAGCTCTTGTCCATTTACTGGGTCCCAAGTTCAACGCAGACCTCCTGTCTTTGTGGAACTTGCCTTTAATTATTTTGATTTCCCCTCGGTGCTCTGGTTTCCTCTAAGTCACCCCTGGTGGAGTTGGGAGGCAGTAGGGCCAGGGTGGAGTTGGGAGACAGTAGGGCCAGGGTGGAGTTGGGAGGCAATAGGGCCAGGGTGGAGTTGGGAGGCAGTAGGGCCAGGGTGGAGTTGGGAGGCAATAGGGCCAGGGTGGAGTTGGGAGGCAGTAGGGCCAGGGTGGAGTTGGGAGGCAGTAGGGCCAGGGTGGAGTTGGGAGGCAATAGGGCCAGGGTGGAGTTGGGAGGCAGTAGGGCCAGGGTGGAGTTGGGAGGCAATAGGGCCAGGGTGGAGTTGGGAGGCAGTAGGGCCAGGGTGGAGTTGGGAGGCAGTAGGGCCAGGGTGGAGTTGGGAGGCAATAGGGCCAGGGTGGAGTTGGGAGATAGTAGGGCCAGGGTGGAGTTGGGAGGTAGTAGGGCCAGGGTGGAGTTGGGAGGCAGGAGGGCCAGGGTGGAGTTGGGAGATAGTAGGGCCAGGGTGGAGTTGGGAGGTAGTGGGGCCAGGGTGGAGTTGGGAGGCAGTAGGGCCAGGGTGGAGTTGGGAGGTAGTAGGGCCAGGGTGGAGTTGGGAGGTAGTAGGGCCAGGGTGGAGTTGGGAGGTAGTAGGGCCAGGGTGGAGTTGGGAGGCAGTAGGGCCAGGGTGGAGTTGGGAGGCAATATGGACAGGGTGGAGTTGGGAGGCAGTAGGGCCAGGGTGGAGTTGGGAGGTAGTAGGGCCAGGGTGGAGTTGGGAGGCAGTAGGGCCAGGGTGGAGTTGGGAGGCAGTAGGGCCAGGGTGGAGTTGGGAGGTAGTAGGGCCAGGGTGGAGTTGGAAGGTAGTAGGGCCAGGGTGGAGTTGGGAGGTAGTAGGGCCAGGGTGGAGTTGGGAGGCAGTAGGGCCAGGGTGGAGTTGGGAGGCAATAGGGACAGGGTGGAGTTGGGAGGCAGTAGGGCCAGGGTGGAGTTGGGAGGTAGTAGGGCCAGAGTGGAGTTGGGAGGCAGTAGGGCCAGGGTGGAGTTGGGAGGTAGTGGGGCCAGGGTGGAGTTGGGAGGTAGTGGGGCCAGGGTGGAGTTGGGAGGTAGTGGGGCCAGGGTGGAGTTGGGAGGCAGTAAAGTATTCTTTAAAGTATTTTTGTTTAAATCTATCTCTTTGTCCAAGTTTTTGTTGTCTTCTCTAACAACCTCTTTGCCTTTATCTTCAGTGTTGGCACACCTTCCAAAGATGAAGATTATGTTGTTGTTGCAGTGGCTGCTGCAACACATTATTTTAGGTTGTAGACACAAAAAACTGGAGTAACTCAGCTGGTCAGGCAGCATCTCTGGAGAAAAGGAATAGGTGACGTTTCAGATCCTTCCTTGACCCGAAACGTCAACTATTCTTGAGTTACTCCAGTCTATCTTTGGTGTAAACCAGAATCTGCAGTTCCTTCTTACACATCCTTTTAGGTTTCCTTGAAGAACAATTTCTCAGGCCTGCTCATCAAAAAATGACCAAAGTATCTGAAATTACTAGAAATTATTCAGTAACTAACAGAACTGTAAAACCTTCATTCAAGATCGATAATAATGAGCTATTTAGTTGTACTAGTGAAGGTTATTAACTTCATGAGCTATTTTCCTGAACTGGTAGAGTTAAAGCATTTGGCGCTCCGTTATTAGCGATGTGTGCTATTTGCTCAGCCGTTTGTTTGTAGACTGCCTTGAGTCAAAAGGTAAATGCACAGTTTGGTGAATTCAGAGTAAGTGGAGCTGTTGCTGGTGGCTAGTGCGGTACGGTAGCATAAGGAAGAACAAATATAAAAGGAATGCAAAGCACGTGTAAGAATAACTTTTTAACATGGTGACAAATAGTACAGAGAAGAAGCATCGTTATCAGAAACATTACCATATCAATAGAGGTTGCAAGTCGAACTTTGGTTTCTCTTTCAAAGAGCAACATGAATGTCCTCTACCAACAAGTCTCCCAGGTAACTGTTTTGACTGAAAACAGTGCCGTGAACTGGAGGAGTCGCATATGAATTTGTCTTTTGCTGACAGATGTACCCAGATTTCACAGAGTTTAATTTTGAAGCTTGTTAGGTCATCTGGTGTTCACACTATACGGAGTAGGGAGAAATGTCTATGCATACAGCATCTCCTAGTGACCAAACCAAGAGAATTTTCCATAAAGCTGAACCACACCGAACGGCTATGGTACTTAAATACGTGAAAAAAGTGCACACACTTAAAGGAACTGAACGTATCAAATGTTTTTCATCAGAAATCTGGGGAAAAGGCTCATCCTACAAAATTAGCTTTGTTTATTAAAGGGGTTCAAACATAACTAAATCTTTGTTGAGTTTTAACATTAAAGACACTACAGAGGAAACCTGAAAAAATATCAACCACGCCATTATTCTATCTTGGCTTAACTACTCAAATGCATTCCTGGTTGGCCTTTCCCTCCTACCATCTGTAAACCTGGTTATGGATAACTCCGCTGTCATGTGTAAATTGCCCCAGTCCTATTCATCCATCAACCTTGTGCTCACTGAGATATCTGGGACCTCAGCAATGAACTTCATCCCTAAAACACAATGAGACAAATGCTGTCCTCCAATTCCAGACCTTGGATAACCATAGAAATTAATCACTCCTTTCCTGCACCTGGAAGTTTGCAACATATAATTACTACGATCCTGAACACAGGCAATTTTACCCACCCCACTCCCGCTCTCTCCAATTTCTTCTTTAAAATATTTAAATATTTAAAACCTCCCTATTTAAGCCATATGCCTTTTGAGGTTTTATATCAAGTTTTGTCTACCAGCAGATTTATGAAGTGATTTGAGAACTCTTGCATCTTTCAAGAGCCGTGTAGATAAAAATGACATGCTTCCTACATTTGCAGCTTTTTTGATTTGCATTACATAAAAATGACTGAAATTAAATTAGCTTAGATCATCCTTGTAAAATCTACAACGGGCCAGATTGGTTGAAGTGCTTCGTGTATTTTTTATGATTCAATAACTGATTTAAGGGAAGCAATTCAGTGACTTACAATTTAAGTATTAACTTTGTGACAGATAAATGTTTCTCTTTATAATATAAATTATAAATTATTTACTTTAAGTTATATATTGTTTCATTCTCAACTCTCTTTAACACGAGTCGGGTGCTTGCAAGAATGTTAAGTTGTACTAATAACGGACGTCATTGGTTCTTAATAGACTCATTCACATGAGAGCACTTTTTCACATAAGGACCAACATTGTGGCAGAGGTAGAGAAAAGCTACTGGATGAAATAAAATAGTAAAACACTAGCCAAGAAAAAGCCTCAAAAGGACAATAAGAGTGTGGACCCATATAAAAACGAATAAATAATATTTTGCTATTCTTCTGCATAACACAGAAATAGAAAATAGGAACAGAAGAAGGTAATTACATTCTTTCAACCTGCTCTGCCATTCAGCAGTTGACCCTTTGCCCAACACCATATTCCTACTCCTTCCTTGTTCTCGATGATAACTTTATTGTCAGGCAGCATCTGTACAGGGCTAGAAAAAACAAAATGCTGGAGTAACTCAGCGGGACAGGCAGAATCTCTGGAGAGAAGGAATGGATGATGTTTCAGGTCGAGGCCCTTCTTCATAGCTAGTCAGGGGAAAGGGAAACGAGAGAAATAGACAGTGATGTAGAGAGATATAGAACAAATGAATTAAAGATATGCAAAAAAGTAATGATGATTAAGGAAATAGGCTATTGTTAGCCGTTTGTTGTGTGAGAACGGGAACCTGGTGTGACTTGGGTGGGGGGATGGAGAGAGAGGGAATGCAGGGGTTACTTGAAGTTTGAGAAATAAATATTTTTTTAAGAAAGAACTGCAGATGCTGGAAAAATCGAAGGTAGACAAAAATGCTGGAGAAACTCAGCGGGTTCTATGGAGAGAAGGAATAGGCAACGTTTAGGGTCCTTCTGAAGAAAGGTCTCAACCCGAAACGTCGCCTATTCCTTCTCTCCATAGAAGCTGCCTCACCCGCTGAGATTCTCCAGCATGTTTGTCTACCTGAGAAATAAATATTAATTCATTTGTTCTATATCTCTCTTCATCACTGTCTATATCTCTTGTTTCCCTTTCCCCTGAGTAGTCTGAAGAAGGGTCTCGACATGAAACAAAACGTCACCCATTCCTTCTCTCCGGAGATTCTGCCTGTCCCGCTGAAATACTCCAGCATTTTGTGTCTATCTTCGGTTTAAACCAGCATCTGCAGTTCCTTCCTACACATTTTGTCTGTACAGAGCTGATCTATTCCACCTTACAATCCCTTCATACCCCAAAATCATCCTAATGAATCTTTTTGAACTGCATGCAATGATAATGAATCCTTCCATAGTTAGGGGCCCAAACTTCTCACAATACTCTAGATGTGGCCTCGCTGGTGCCAATGCAGTAACATTTCCCTTCTAAAAATTACTTCAAGGATACATTACATAATGTAACATTTTGCAATTAAATATTTAGAACTGGTTCACATGAGGCAGGATATTAAATATATAAATATCTTTCAATTTATGCCATATTTTCTGGCTAATCGAATAATGACAATCTATTTTCCCTAGCACTGGCTCATTAGTATTTACTTGGGTTTATCATGCTTGTGTTTATGGCTCATTCAGTGATAAGAGCATATTGAAATTTCCATTAACAACTGATTATCATTTCCCAATCTCACAAACTAGTTGCTTCCCCCCCCCCCCCCACAAATCTGAAATAGAACTAACTTTGAATTTTATATCCTAATTGAATAAGCTTCAGGAAATGAAAACACACATTTATCACAGTTTTACACATCAAAGCAAACATGATAATAAAAACTTCAGTGTTAAATTCCATCTTATCACCCCACCCACCAACACGTGCACTCACACACGTGCACACACACACGGAGACATACAGACACACACACTCAGACACAAACACAGACACAAACACACAGACACACACTCACACATATACAAACACACACACAAACATACAAAGACACACACACAGAGCCACACACACAAACTACATGCATACACATACACAGGATAAACATAATACATCATCTCTAAATCGTGTAATACATGGTCCTGACAACAGTCCCTGAGAGAAAAAAAAATGCAGCATTTGCAGAATTCACCAGCAAATAATTACACACCTTCTTTGATCCTCAGAGTGCAGATGGATAACCTAATACTAATACATACATATTATTTCCTCAGTAGCAGGGTAGGTAATGTGGTGCTGGCCCATAATAAGGGCCAGATTTAACCTGTGGACTGCCCTAAGTTGGTTTATTTCGACCCAAGAGCAGCATGGTGAGCAGGAGACAAGCCGAAGTGAGGAGGTGCAATGGAACCAATTTGACTTGTGGTTTTAATTTCTATCTTGCAACTCGTGATAGGAAGCATTTGTCAGTGGGTACTAGAAGATGGCAAATCACGCTGGGCTTGGATTTCCATGTCCTACCACCTATTTGAATATGCTGACTCTATTATGGAGGCTTAGTTGTGAAGAATGGCCATTTTAAGTTAATAAATTAATGAGCTACAGTACCGTGAATGCATGAACAAATATAGTATTCCCCAAGAGTAAAGTAAAGAAAAGCCCTTTGTCTTACTGTGGTTATCCATAATGAGGGCTGAAATTAAACCGGCATGGATTGTGCTTAGCTAATTGAACATTTTAAGGATATCACAATACCGAATGCAATTTTGCAGTTATCAACTTTTGCAGTTTAGATTTCTATGATATTTGAATAAAAATGAAATATGCTTGAATATATGAAAACAACAAACTGACAATTAAGGTACAATGACCAGTTTAGGTGAGAAATTAAAGGCAAACGTGGTTGCACATTTTGAGGTAATAAAAAACGAAAGGAAATTCATCCTGAACAGGAGTTTCATATATCAAATGAAGTAGATATTTAATATTGGGAACATAATTAAAACAAAGCATAAACTAACAACATCATGAGTATGGAAGGTACACAAAAATGCTGGAGAAACTCAGCGGGTGCAGCAGCATCTATGGAGCGAAGGAAATAGGTAACGTTTCGGGCCGAAACCCTTCTCATCATGAGTATTATGTATACATTTTAAATACTTAAAACAAAAGGCTATGCTTAATGTTGAAAAAGTCACCATTTTTGGTGATAATTGGAGAACAGTATAAATCGTAAACACTCCATGACGTAGATTAAAGAGCCAGAAAGAACATAATGAAGATAGATTAGAATAAACTGGGAATACAAACATTATTCTTAAATATAAAGATTGAAAGGTAAAACAAAAGTGGAACTTTTCTGTACATACCATAATATAAAATATCTGGGAGTATGAAAATCGGTTAAGTTGAATTGGATAAGTATTTGACCAGGGAAAAGAGATTAGAGAAAATAACTCTATTTAATGATGCTACAATTCTTAAAGAGCTGGCATTAACACGGGCTAAACCTGCCAAATAGCCTCACGCCAGGCTACAACATTCAGCTATATAGCATATGGTAAACATTGTCCGCCCTGCTTTTGTAGAGAAGCAACACATTATTCAAGAGAATTTAAGTCTCTTTTGGCACTTCTGATCCTCTCTTATTGAGCAATTGCTGCCAAAGCAGGTTTTAAGACAGCCAAACAAACACATTATAGACCCTAAAACTAGTGCCTCAAAACTGCACAGCCATTAAACCATGCAAGTTTATCACAGACCGAATACAAATAATGAATGGTTCACTCTAAACGTAGCATTTGAAATGGTTTGTTTATCAAAATGTAAGAGGAAAAATAATTGTACCAAAAGACGTTAATTGAAAAATATACAAATATATGTTTTTTTCAATATTGATTAATGTTGTCAGGACATAGGAGTGATCACCTGCGTCAAGACAATAGCCTCTCCCTCAATGTCAGCAAAACAAGGGAGCTGATCATCAAACTTCAGGAAGAGGAGTGGAGATGCCCAGTCTGTGTGAATGGTGCTGAAGAGGTCAGGAGCTTCAAGTTCCTTGCTGTCAATATCCAATCGTTTGCTCTGGTCCAAACACACTGATGCTGTGGCCAAGACAGCACACAAACACCTCGACTACCTCATATGACCAAGGAATTTCAGCATGGCTCCAACAACTCATACCAATTTCTACAGATGCACCACAGAAACCATCCTATCTGGATGCATCACAACTTGGTTTGATAATTGCTCTGCTCAAGACTGCAAGAAATTGCAGAAAGTTGTGAACGCAGACCAGTGCGTCCCAGTCCTTGCCCCCTTCCCCCTCCATGGCCTCAATCTACACTTCACATTGCTCTGGGAAAGCAGCCAGCATAATCAAGGACCAATTTCACCCTGGTCATTCCATCTTCCCCCTTCCCCTGTCGGCCAGAAGATACAAAAACATGAAAGCACTCTCTGTCTCAAGAACAGTTTCTTCCCCACTGTTATTAGACTCTTGAAAGGACCTGTCAAATGCAAACAATAAATTTTGGATCTTCCAATCACCCTCAGGGCACTCTTGCACTTTTTTATATCTGCACTTTCTCTGTAGCTGTACCACAATATTCTGGACTCTGTTTCTTTTCCATTACCTGGTGTGCTCATGTATGCTATGATTTGCTTCAATAGAATACAAAACAAGGTTTTTCCACTTGTTAGCACACAACAAAAGCTTTTCACTGTATCTGAATACACATGACAATAATAAAAGAACATAAATACTGTACTTCCAATACTGCAATGGGAAAATGTCCACCAGAGCTGGCAAACTGGCTGATAATACAGTGTCAGCATCACCAAAAACACTTTATTGATTACACAGAAATGACAGTAAAAATAATAGAGGATGCGACCTCTTTATACCATAAGCATCCTTCAACCTTACTTTACGTGACATCAACATATTCTGTCATTCTTTTTCAATATTTATTTATCAGGATTCCATATATACACATATCTCTGTTATTTCCCCTAATTACCATACGAGGTAGTAGGTTCCTGATTCTAAATTAAGGAGTATCTCCCGAGTTCCCAATGGATTTATCAGTGAATCTTTCATATTTATATATCCTCAGTTTTAGACTTAACTGCAGATGAAGTCCCTACCACCACCCAAATTAACTCATCTGGTTACTTTATAAACTATCATTTTCACGAAACAGCTCTACTTTATTTAATCTTTCCTGATGGTTGGAACTTCTCAGCTTAGTTTAGTTTAGTTTAGAGATACAGCGCGGAAACAGTCCCTTTGGCCCAATGAATCCGCGCGATCCCCGCACACTAACACTATCCTACACACACCAGGGATAATTTACAATTATACCAAGCCAATTAGCCTACAAACCTGTATGTCTTTGGAGTGTGGGAGGAAACCAAAGATCTCAGAGAAACTCACGCAGGTCACGGGGAGAACGTACAAACTCCATACAGACCACACCCGTAGTCAGGATTGAACCCGGATCTCTGGCGCTGTAAGGCAGCAACTTTACCGCTGTGCACTCTGCCACCCATGTTATCATGGGAGCTCTGGTTATCATGCTTGTAAATCTTTAGGCACTTCCAGTAAAATTAATATATCCTTTTTATGAGACGGAGACCAGAGAAATGTGTAGTCCAGCCCATGTACTTATCTGCTTTTGAAATTAAATTAGAATATACTGTAAATAATCAAGTCAGGCATTAATATTGACCTCAAATATTAATTCAAATTCACCCTCCAAAGATGCTGATGACCTGTGGGATATTTCTAGCATTCTCTTTCTGCTTCAGACTTTGTTATTGTGTTATTTGTTTCTGAGTTCTATTAACATTGGTGTCAACCAATGTTCTCTGCGTTTTGTGCGTCAATAGAATTAGAAAAATACGTCACTTTCAAATATATCGAATCAGAACCCAATCAAGGTAAACAAACTAGCCACCAAAAGCAAGAAACAGCGACAGCTTTTTATCTGTCATGACACTGAATTGGACAGTTGTACTGAATGGAAGACACCAAGAATTGGCATTTCAATCTGGATTATGATATTAAAAATAAAAGTAAAATTAATCTCATCAAATATAAGACTAAGTTGCGGAGGTGAAACAATCTCCTCCAAGAGAACCAGGAAAAGATTTGAATGGCCAATAATACAGAATATAAACATCAAAGTGCAAGACATTTGAACTGTGGAATAAGGAGTAAAGGGCCTGTCCCACTTGGCGATTTTTTCAGCGACTGCCGGCATCATTGACTGACGTATCAGGTCACCGAAAATGTTGCGTTGTCACGCGGCGTGATGACGTGTGACGCTTTCAAGTGTCGCAACATTTTTTTTGTTGCCGCTGGATTTTGAAATGTTCAAAATCTTTTGGCGACATTGATATGACACTGGCAGTCGCCGAAAAAATGGCCAAGTGGGACAGGCCCTTAAGAGACAAATTTAATGTTACTGAACTTTTAAATTACAGGCACTTTGAAGAAAACAATCAATTGTAGCTTGCCTTTATATTCAGACATATGCAGTGTGAACCTTTTTAATTGAATAAGGAGTTCTGATTCCAGGATGCAAAATCCAGAAAAACCTGTTTATCCCTGGGACCAGGCAGAGAAGGTATTCTCTGAGGTCGTCAAGTCTATTTGTCACATACGCATACGAGATGTGTAGTGAAATGAAAGGTGGCAATGCTTGCGGATTGTGCAAAAAGACTACAAAACAGAATGGAATTACATATTTGTGGGAGAAAAAAAGAAGGAAGAAACAGCTATTTAAAAAGACACCACACAACAGTAAATTGGTACAGTAAGTTAGTCCCTGGTGAGATAGGAGTTTACAGTCCTAATGGCCTCTGGGAAGAAACTCCTTCCCTTCCTCTGTTTTCACAGCATGGCAACGGAGGCGTTTGCCTGACCATAGCAGCTGGAACAGTCTGTTGCTGGGGTGGAAGGGGTCCCCCATGATCTATGGAGGGACCATAAACATCCAGGCATTCGTATGGCTGTATGGTGACCACAAATTTCACGGTACCAATTGGTGCATGTGACAATAAATGTCTCTTGTCTTCCTTGGCTGCACTTTTCTTTGTGAAACATTCGCATGATCGCCTTACAGACCAACTGTTTAAACTTGTAGGATAGCACTTTATTATTGGAAGAGCCCTGACTGTAGCATTTTTGTGATTATGTCGTGTTTCTAGTGTTATAAAGTAACTTGTCTGTTGCTTTTGGTAGTACATGAAAGAAACAGTCAAGAAATCATGAAGTTATTGAAAAAAATGGACTTGGTTTAAACAAATGCAAGTGTTTTTTCGTAATTGGAAAATCCTCCAGTGGTGTAGGGAAAGACTCAGTTGCTTAACTCAACCGGAATTCTGTTTGGTTCCTTGTGTCAGCCGAGGGTCTTGCCCCGAGTCAAAAATGTTGTGTTCAGGTTCCACCCCAGAACAAATGCTCTACTGTCCAAGATTTCTCTATCGTGTTAGAGGTTGGGCTGGAACTCCTTGACAATGCTAGCAGTTGTAACAGAGCCACTGGTGTTTAGCCAAGTGGAACAGGTGCAAGTGCGGGACTCAATCTCTCAAACATCAAATGTACCTTTGTTTCCGAGTGCCCATTGACTGTTGCTTGGTCTACTTAACTCAACACAGTTGCTGTCTGACCTGCTATATACCACTGATGACTTACACTCTTATTGCAGTTTTCCCATATCTACAGCATTTAAGTTTTTATTTCGTGGGGGCAAGGTCCACACTCTGGAAACAAAGGCCTGCATATAGAGTGGATGTGGAGAGGACATTTCCACCAGTGGGAGAGTCTAGGACCAGAGGCCATGTACCTTTAGAAAAGAGATGAGGAGGAATGTCTTGAGTCAGAGGATGGTGAATCTGTGGAATTCATTGCCACAGGCGGCTGTGGTGACCAAGTCAATGGATATTTTTAAGGTGGAGATTGATAGATTCTAGATTAATGAGGGCGTTAGGGGTTAGGGAAGACTACAGGAGAATGGGGTTGAGAGGGAAAGAATGGGGTTTAATGGTGGAGTAGACATGATGGGCCGAATGGCCGAATTCTTCTCCTACAACTTATGACAAACCTAGACTGAAATTATATAAGGAAAAAGTTTGCCATCCTTTTGCAAATCCTGTAAAAAAACAATATCACAGCAGATACTTAATAATAAAATCTTACCTAGCACATTGCCAACAGGTACTTCTTGTACATCTTCCAATTCTTTACCCATTAGCAGATACAAGTCCTGCACCGTACAAGAACTCAGGTGTGGAATCAATAGGTCATCATCAGGCGAATAATTTTCAGGCAACTGAACAGAAAAATATCAATGAACACAAATGAGCAATCCACCTTCTGTAAAGCAGACCATTGCATACATTCGGGATAAAATACATCTATTGATAAATGATAAATATAAATTCATACTGTGTTAATGAAATCACATTACATAATCTTACAGCTGTCAAATAACATATATTAATTCTATATTTTTTGCAACACAAGATATAGGAGCAGAATTAGGCCACTCTGCCCATCGAGTCTACTCTGCCAACACAGGAGGCCACCATTCGGCCCATCTTCAATGCCTGCTCATAGAGGAACCCTGCGATGACCAAATCCAAGAGTAGTAGCTTTAGCTAAAATTCTGCTGTTACAGAGACAAGAACAAATTCCCCTCACCAGGAGAATAGGGAAGTGTGAATAGGGCTGTGGAAAGTTCAGGCGCTGAATACTTTCAGGCAGAGGTTCATAGAATTTTGAATATTTAGGAATTCATGAGGAATGGTTGTTTGTATAGGAAGCAAAATGCAGATACTGGTTTAAAACGAAGATAGACACAAAATGCTGGAGTAACTCAGCGGGACAGGCTGAGAAGGAATTGGTGGCGTTTCAGGTTGAGACCCTTCTTAAGCCTGTCCTGCTGAGTTACTCCAACATTTTGTGTCTATCTTCAGAATGGGTTGTTCATGTATGGTTTTACTGAGGTAAATGATTAGCCTTGATATGACTGTTTAAGAAAGAACTGCAGATGCTGGAAAAATCTAAGGTAGACAAAAATGCTGGAGAAACTCAGCGGGTTGAGGCAGCATCTATGGAGCGAAGGAATAGGTGACGTTTCGGGTCGAGACCCTTCTTCAGTCTGAATAAAGGGGAGGCCATTTAAGACTGAGGTGAGAAAAAGGTTTTTCACCCAGAGAGTTGTGAACTTGTGGAATTCCCTGCCACGGAGGGCAGTGGAGGCAAATCACTGGATGGATTTAAGAGAGAGTTAGATAAAGATCTAGGGGCTAGTGGTATCAAGGGATATGGGGAGAAGGCAGACACGGGTTATTAATTGGGGACGATCAGCCATGATCACAATGAATGGCGGTGCTCGCTCGAAGGGCTGAATGGCCCCCTCCTGCACCTATTTTCTATGTTTCTATGACCGAAACATCACATATTCCTTCGCTCCATAGATGCTGCCTCACCCGCTGAGTTTCTCCAGCATTTTTGTCAGCCTTGATCTGACTGACAGACGACTATTGCTGTTGTGTTTGGTCTTATGGTCGACTACTTACATGAATTATTTGTTTTGTTCCATGTCGATATTGTGGCAGCGAAATGAGAAATGTCTCATGAAGCAAATGGAAGTGCACTTTTAACTGTTATTTATAGAGAAACAAAAGTTGTGTTTTCAGAAATGTACGTTTTAGAAAAAATCCGTGCATTATAAATTTAGTTATGGAACGACTTGCAGAAGTATTTGGGACAAAATCTTGTGCAACGAGATGCATGTTCAATAATATAATTAATAATATGCCTCACCTGCCTGAAGATATGTTACAATTACAACGTCTAAAAGACATTTGGACAGCACATGGAAAGATTTAGTGGGAAATGGGCCAAATGCAGGCAAATGGGATTAGTTCAGGTAGAGACCTTGGTTGGCATGGGCAAATTGGTCTGAAGGGCCTGTTTCGACAATGTATAAATCCTTGTTTATTCTGCTGAATATGTTGTATCTTACCAGAACATAGGAGCACAAGAAACATAAGAACACAAGGCCAACTGTCCCTTCACCCTATTCCACTGATCATCCACTAATAGGCCAGAGTACCCAGACCAATTCCTTGTGTGCCTCACAGACTTCCACACACTGGAGCAGGTTTAGAGAAGAGAATACTTTGAGATGTTAAGATGACATTAAAAAGCCTTAAGTTTGGCTTCTTATAACATAACCTCAAACATCTGGCACATTCATTAATGAAAGCACATGGAGCATCTCAAGAAAAACATATTGCAATTTCTAAAATGAAAGGGTTTTGTGGTTTTAGATTTTTTTTCTCCATTTCTACAAGAACAACATTTAATAGAGCTATCATGGCATGCTTATGTGGATTGATACAATAACTAATAGGTGATGCATTGCACTTAGAAAGCTTCACAAGGATTCAAAATCAATGGAGGAGGCCATTTAGCCCATCATATCCGTGGCCAGTCTAAGTCAATAGATTAACCTTAACCACGACTCTATCAATAGGCCCATTAACCTGCAGGCACTCACTCATGAAGCATTTTTCGATATTGTGAGGGCTTTTGCCCTCATCGTACTTTTGTGCATCAAGATTTTCCTCCTTTAATCCTCTCCTGCTGCACTTTACAATAAAGGGTAACTCAATCCTGTTTCAAACATTAAAAATTACTGAGAGGCACTACACCAACACAGCATCCATTCTGAATCACTTTAAACAGAACATTTGGATATCAGGGAGCCAATCCTCCAGTATGGAAAAGCAAGCATATTACGCACCTTGGCTAAAGCCTCCGAAGGATATATTTTGGGCTCAGCACAAACAATTTCTGTCCTCTGCGGACTGTTCCACTATAAACCCTGGCAAATGCAATGAAGTGGTCTCTCTGTTCACTTTCCTGTTGGGAAGCATTCATAGCTGCCTGCTCCATCTGACTTGGTACCTGGTCACCTTCAGAGGAATGAAAAATGAAGATGTACGGTTATGTAAATCCCTGTCCTACGATAATAATAAATGTAAACATTATGAAATATAAATTGGGGGGGGGGGACAAACATTCTAAAATGTAACGACGATTGATTATCACGACAAATATATTGCTTCAGTGATTTTTCAAATGAGACAGATTTACACATTAATTATACCACATTATATGATATGCCTAAGATAAGTCTTTCCAATAGACTGGCTAAACAAAAATAACGAATAAAGTAAAAGAATGTTAAAAGTAACCCAGTACTGCATATTTTGATGATCACTTACCATTTAATTTTGTATACCGTTGCTCAACACTAGCATTGCAAGCACTGTTGTACCAAACATAAGTGAACTCAATCACCAGCAGTTTAACAAAGTTAATTCCTCCTCTTAGCTTAGTTCAGTTTACTTTATTGTCGCGTACCAAGGTAGTCAGTGAAAGACTAGACATGATTCCAACCTCTTGGAGCTCTTGTTCCAACTTTACAGAAACTTATTATCAGATATAAAGTATTATTTTGCAAACAGTACTCCATTCAATTTTAGAGACAATGTTATAAAGAAAAGTAGTCTAAGGTTTTGCAGGTTAGCGTGTAAACTGCAGATAATTACATAAACTATTACAGCTTTTATTGGTCGTCAATGGATGAAATTCAGGATCAATTGTCTGTTCCCTAATGAATATTGTTCTATTTTTACAGATTACAATAATGCCTACACTTCAGCTAATATGCTTTGCAACTTTCTGCAAAGGGAACAAGAGACACAATATAAATGCAAGTTTCTTATTAAATATGGAAGCAATGCATGATTTATTTTTAACAACAGGCTGCGACATCCCAATCATTCAGCAGTAACCTTCAAATTGAAGATAGACACAAAAAGCTGGAGTAACTCAGTGGGACAGGCAGAATCTCTGGAGAACACAATGGGTGAGGTTTTGGGTCGAGACCCTTCTTCAGATTGAACCTACAAATTGAACTGTGTGAATAATTCAGCTCTCAAAAGCTAAATGTACATTGAATATATTTTGGGCTTGAATTCTTTTGTTTTAACGAAAGAAAAAAAAATTGCCCGAATAGTCGGATGATAAATGACATCCTTGCAGTAAGTGTTCCCTTTCAGAATACCACAAAGACCTCCCCAAAGGCAAATATGAAGTGATGACCAAGTCCCTTTGTGATGTGTAGGTCTGTTGTGTAATGGTGGCAAAAAGAGTGGAGAGAGAGTGACGTGAACACTGACTCAAGCAAAGAAAACCCCTTTGTCAGATGGTTCGCAATAAAACTCGCAACAAGAATGCTGCCACTTTGCCAGCAATTTTTGAAAATTATTTGCAGTGTTTTGCATGGCAAACAATAATAAACCAAAGTGCTGTTACTATTGATATAAAAGCCCTATGATGCCTGATTAACCAACTGAAACTTTATTTTTATTTCTGTGACAAGAATGATAGTGGGAGGAATAGAGTGCAGGGATGCAAATATCTGTCTTCAGCACGGGAAACATGTTTTAAACGATCTACATATTGGCATATGTAGAGACTGAAAGGTGATGTAACTCTTGACATAAGTCTTTTAATTGTTGAAATTACCTATTCTGCTGAAAACCAACACTAAAAAAAACATCTTGCCCCAAACTGAAATCAAAATAAAGCACAAAAATGTCAAAGCTGTAAATATGGGGAAGAGCACACGAGGCAATTCAAGATAATTAAATAATCACGCAATCAATACATGGTCATTGGGTTGAGTAGCAAAGTGCTAGTGTAACAAAGCAGAGATCAAGGGACAACTGGCAGACGGCCAAATGGAAACATTAAAACAGTTCTGTGGTTTATGTCAATTGTCAAAGCGGTCCTCATCAGCCCTTGCCCCACTTAGTTCCCCATGTCCTGTTCACACACTTGCCCAATAACACAACATATAGGGTAACCTGTAAGCAAACTGAGATGAGCAGCAAGCAGGACCCTTTCATTTAAATGTTTAGAAAGAACTGCAGATGCTGGAAAAATCGAAGGTAGACAAAAATGCTGGAGAAACTCAGCGGGTGAAGCTGCATTTATGGACAGAAGGAATAGGCAACGTTTCGAGTCAGGTCTGAAGAAGGGTCTCGAACCCGACACGTCGCCTATTCCTTCTCTCCATAGATGCTGCCTCCAGTTTCTCCAGCATTTTTGTCTACCTTCCACTTAAAAGCATCAGCGAACAAGATAGATTTTTACCACAATCCAGCACGTTTTATTTTTGACCATGTGGGTTTCCACTGGGTGCCCTGGTTTCATCCCACATCAAAAATAAGTATTGGACCATAGTTAATTGGCTACTGTGCATTACCCCTCGAGTAGTTGTCTGATTGAAGAATTATCCGAGGGTTGCAGGTATATGAGAGAAGAGGTTAGAGGGGTAATGGGCAAATGGGGTCGCTCTGACAGCGGACACAGATCCAATGGAACAAATGGCCTTGCAATCTGTCATAAAGAAATATTAAAATATCCTATTCATCATAAAACTCAATTTCCTTTGATAGTGTGCACAACTTGGCAGGCATCTACGTGATTATAAACATATTTAAAATGCTAACAACTATGTTCTGACCCCAACCCTAACCTAATCAACCAACACCCCTCTTTGCACGATTTTCACGAGGCAAAAGAAACCCCCAAAAAATCACCAAAGTCTGTTATTAAAATTTCACATCATGAGAAAACAATGATCTTTTAACAGCTTAAACACCAATGAGACCTCATCTCTCGTGCTTGCATTGGCTGCAGGGATCTCTGAGTTTTCTCCCATCTGCTTTCCCTGATTGGCAAGTTTCTCGGCAAGTCTCTCCCTGGCCTGCTCCCGTCTCTGACCTATTTCTCCTGAGTCAAGGGCCTTCAAAATAAGCACAGAGAAAGCAATCATTTACATAAGAATTCATCTAATGTCTTTTATTAAGTAACTACTATGGACTTCGGGTTTTTGCACTAGTATTGATATTAATTTATTGAAGGTAGACAAAAATGCTGGAGAAACTCAGCGGTGAGGCAGCATCTATGGAAGCGAAGGAATAGGCAACGTTTCGGGTCGAAACCCTTCTTAAGTCTGAAGAAGAGGTTCAGTGAAAAGCTTTTGTTGCGTGCTAACCAGTCAGCGGAAAGACAATACATGATTACAGTCGTGCCATTTACGGTGCATAGGTACATGATAAGGGAATAACATTTAGTGCATATAAAGCATAGGATCAGATGCTTCGATCCATTGTGTCCGATCTAACCAGCGAGTACTCGCAGCCCCTTTTCCCTATGAATATTCAAATACTTCTGAAAATACTTTGCAAATATCATGCAAATCTCCGTCTCCATCAACCCCTTGTCATGCGATCCAGAATCTAACTATCCTCAGGTGAAAGAGTTCTTTGGATTCTCTCCAAATCTCCAGTCCCTTCCCCTAAACATAGACCATCAAGCACCGGGCATCTCTGCTACAGAGAAACGTTTCTTCATAGCTACTCTTTCTATGCCCTACATTATTTGTTTCAACTTAATCAGGTCCCCCCTCAACCTGCTCTGTTCTGAGAACAACAAACCTAGTTAATCCAGATAGACACAAAAAGCTGGAGTAACTCAGCGGGACAGGTAGCATCTCTGTACCCTTCTATAATAATCATAATCTATACTTTCTACACTCCTGTTAGACCTGTGTTATAATATTGAAGTTGGGCTTCCCCCAATTTCGGCTTCAGTTTCCAGTCCACCCTTAATTCCTATTCATAACTGCCTTGAAATGTAGTCAATATCTCTACAAAGCTATCCCACTGCTTCTCCAGCTACTAGGATTGTCCAGTACCACCCTGACTCTATTGGGACTTGAAAAAACTGTTTTGGATACACAAAACCTTTCTCTCCCATTAAGCCTTTCACACGAAAACAATGTTGATTAATACAGGGGAGTTGAAATCCCCTCTTATCATAATACTATTATTCTTATAGGAATATCAGGATTGTATTATATTTCACTACATGTTAAAATGACAGTATAAGGCATTTATATTTCACAAAAAAAATCTTTATTCAGTCAAGTGCTGGAGTAATTCAGCGGGTCAGGCAGCCTCTCTAGAGAACATGGGATAGGTGATCTGTCCAGTCGGGACTCTTCTTTAGACTGAAGAAGGGTCCCGACCTGAAACGTCACCTATCCCTGTTCTCCAGAGATGCCGCTGACCCGCTGAGCTACTCCAGCATTTTGCGTCTTCTTTTGTAAACCTGCATCTGCAGTTCCTTGTGTCAAATCTGTATTCAGCGTTTGTTAAAACAACACAACTCATTAGGAAAACTAATTCCTTCTAAACCGGCTTACATGTTTGGTGAAAATGTGTAATGTTCATGTCAACAAGGTACTTTAGCACATACTAGACAACAAATACTGGGAGTAGGCCAAACATGGAGTTCAACAAAGCAGAAAAGCTTGACAACAGGCTAGGTCAACACATAGGAAGTCCAGGGCCACCAGAGAGTTCAGCTGCGCCAGTTAAACAATATTTGTTTTATGTTGGAAAACGATGTGCAGTCTCCATTAAATAGTAAGTTACCTCAAATAACTTTACATGGAAAGTAAATCAACAGCCAAAACAGGATGATCAAAAGTTTCAAAAGGAACAAATATCTAAATTTATACCATTGAATTTACAGTCTTAACACAATACGTTAATCTAATTTGGAGAGATAAAGAAAATTATGCGAATTCTGGAAATCTATGGACATGAAAACAGAAATTGCTGGGTACATTCAGCAGCTTAGACAGCACTCGTGGACAGATAAAGGGTTGGACTCGTCAATAGATCATTAACCTTAAATATCAAGTCTGTTTTGCTCTACATGCTGCTGCCTGACCTGCTCTTTGCAGAGCATTCTGTTTTGAATGCTAACCTGAAACTAAAACAGCTTTTTGCCTTTGTTCACAAGATGTAGGCATAATGGCCAAGTCGTTATGAACCGCCCAGTGCTTTACTAATTTCAATATATACTTTATGAATAAAAAAATCAACTGTATATAAAACAGCACATTTAAATCAATGCTTTCATCACCATTAGTTAACATCACCACCCCATCTATACAATATTTAAAAAAACATTTGGACAGGTACATGGACAGGAAAGGTCTAGAGGGAATATGTAAGAAGAAACTGCAGATGCTGGTTTAAACCGAAGATTGACACAAAAAGCTGGAGTAACTCAGCGGGAGTAACTCAGCATCGCTGGAGAAAAGAAATGGGTGACGTTTCGGGTCGAGATCCTTCTTTAGAGGGATATGGGCCAAATGCAGGCAGGTGGGACTAGCGTTGATGGGGCATCTCGATCTGCACGGGCAAGTTGGGCCGAAGGGCCTATTTCCACACTGTGTGACTTTATGATTCTATGGCCATCAAATATTATTTACATAAAGTCTTTATGCAAACAGTTTATAGTTTAAACACAGATTCATGAGTGTCATACCACCCATCCCCAATGGCTTGCTGCACCATTTGAGAAGACAATTAAGAGTGAACCACAATGTTGTAGGCATGTGGTCAAATATAGGTAGAAGAGACAGAGGTGGCACATTTCTTTCTCTAGTAGATACAGGTATTCCTTGATTTACTAATGGATTGCATTCTGAAAAAAAGTTTTGTTGAGCAAAAACTCAATGATTCAAAAAGCCTGTCTACTGTATTATGGATAATTTGGTACAGAGCATTCACCTCAATATCATCACACCCTAACATTGCGTTAAGAGAGCAAAGACAGATATGATCACGTCTTTGGGTTACTTTACCTTAAATTGGAGTTTTTGGTGTCAAACAGAGGAATTATAAATTCATGTCGAAGCTTAAAGAGATATTTGTCTTACCAATTTACACAGACTGAAAAAGGACATGTGCAGTTCACAACAGCAGCCCAATGCACCCAGGGCAGCTTGACAGCATTGCAAACACCGAAGGGCATTATGGGCCTGTCCCACTTAGGCACGATTTACTCGGTGTAAAAGTAAGAGTTGAGCATGCAACGCCTATACAAAAAGTACTACGTGACTGAATTGCTAGTTTTTGGTGTTCTAAAGAAATGGTGAAATAAAACCCCAAATGTTGTAAGATTTGAAATACAGTGTAAACTTGTTGGCAATTTCCTTCTGTAAATTCTACTACTAAAACGATGTTCATTGACAATAGACCAAAGTATACAGTGATATAATGCTGGCAGTAGCTCCTCAAGAATTGTCCATTTACAGACACTCCACATCTTTTCCTGAGAAAAATTCTAAATTAATTTATCCATGGAATCAGGTGGCAGCCTCGAGCCGGCAGCCTCGCCAGCAGCTGTTCATCCTTTCCACTTTTTGTTTTTGTTTTTAGTATGTCTAAAAGTGTGTTTTAGTGTGGGGGCGTGGGGGCAGGAATTGGGGGAAACTGTTTTTTAGTCACTTACCTCGGTGGAATGCGACTTTTCTCCTAGTTGCATTTCGCCCTCCCTCGCGGCCTAACAGCTTGGATTGTTGCGGCCTTTCCCAGAGTCGGGTCCAGAGCTTCAGCAGCGGGCGCAGTGCAGACTTTCCATCACAGAGCCGGGCGATCCCTTGCCGGGGGTCGCCAGAAGAAGTGCTCCAACCGCCGGCCTGCGGCCTATAACATACTGAAGCCGCGGTCTGCGGACCTTCTAGCTGCGGGCGCGGTGTGGACTTTCCATCGCGGAGCCTGGGATCCCTTGCCGGGGGTCGCTGGAGAAGAGCTCCGACCGCCGGCCTGCGGCCTATAACATCGTGAAGCCCCGGTCTCCGGTAGGAAGCGGCCGATTCGGGACCTCCAAGCCGCGGAGTGTCCGTCCGTCCCGACGTCGGAGTTTCAAGCATCCCGACAAGAAAGCCTGTACATCGGGACATCCGTAGCTGCGACTGCGGAAGGTTCATGTCCCCGACCACGGATGAACAAAGGAGGAGGACTGACAAAGTTATTGCCTTCCACCACAGTGAAGAATGGTGATTCCACTGTGGTGGATGTTCATGTTGTATTCTATTGTGTATTGTGCTCTTTTGTTTGTATGGCTGCATGGTAAGTCAAATTCCACTGTACCTTAAGTGGTGTATGTGGCAATAAATGTGAACTTGAACTTGAGGTATGTTTCACCTTGTCAAAGATTACCTGCCTGCACCAAGCTTGCAGCCTCTATCCTTTCACACAATTTTGACTACGATCTTCACATGATATGCTAATTTAAAACTGTAGGCTTTCATTAAATGCCTGCCTTATCCATCATGAAAATTGCCATTAAAGTTGAGAATAGACAATCGAGAATAACGTTATTTAAGGTTAATTATTTTACAGGAAATGCCATTCTGACCGTTTAATTACACACTGAGTCTTCTACCCAGATGTCTCAACTTTATAGCAGTGACCAAATCCCATGGGGTTGAAGTCACTCAACATAAGGAGGGAAAATGTATTCTTTATTGACAATTGTGACCAAAACATTTCAAAGTTATATTGTTTGGCATCTAAGGATATCTGAACAATCAGAATGTCCTTAATTCCAAATGCAGATGTATTGAACTTCCTGGACGAATTGAACATTGGTAATTTATGTGTGGTGATCCAATGCTGGAGTCCACATGGAGTCCAGCAAAAGAGCACTAATTTACTAAACAATTCAGGCCTGGAACCGAACAGCAAGCCTATTCATTCAGATGAAAAGAAACAGCTGCAACAAGGAACGGCAAATACATGATAAATATTTTTTTGAATTAACTTTCTTTTAATCTTTCCAACTGTTAAAAAGTGCTTTCAATTGCTGCAAGTGATTTATTACTTGGTATGCTTTTAATTTTAAACAAATACTTATTTAATTATTTTAAGTGTTTTTGCAAAGCCACCAAACAACTTGACAGCTTTCACAGTTGGGAAGTCCAGAGGTGGACATATCACCGAGGCTCGATGGCCTCCACCCAAGGGTCTGAAAATAAGTGGCTACAGAGTTTGGCTGAAAGTTGCCCATTCTTGCTGAATTCCATGGGGGCCTGGAGACTGGAGAACAACCAACATGATACCCTTTTTCAAAAAGGAAGGATGACAGATGGTGGGGAACAATAGACCAGTTAGCTAGACTATTGTTGGCAAGATCAATTGATCTTGTAGGTAGACAAAAATGCTGGAGAAACTCAGCGGGGTGAGGCAGCATCTATGGAGTGAAGGAAATAGGCAACGTTTTGGGTCGAGACCTTTCTTCAGACTCTTGTAGGGTCAGCAGTCAACAAAGAAATAGCTAATCATTTAGAGAAGATGAATTTCATCAACCCTGGTCAACATGGTTGTATGAAAGGTTACGGTTTATTTGGTCACCTGTACTGAAGTACAGTGAAAAGCTTTGTTTTGCATGCTATCCAATCAGTTCAGATAATACTAAACGTAAATACAATCAAGTCAAACTCAAGTACAATAGGTGGAGCAAAGGGGAAGATACAGAGTGTAGAATATAGTTCCCAGCATTGTAGTTCCATAGACAAGTCTAATGTCCGCAATCAGGTAGAGGTGAAGTGGACATACCCGAGCTTAAGTCAAAATAATGTTTAATAAATTTGCATGAATTATTTGGGCCTGTAATAGTGAATGTTGACAAGGGTGACAGGGAGGACCTGTAGGTTTAGTTCAGTTAGATTTGACAAGGTGCATAAATTAAGAGCCCAGAAAAGTGTGTTAGCATGGATGGAAAACTGGCTGTGCCATATTAAAAAAAAAGGAATAAATGTGTAATTTCAGCTTGGAGAGATGTAACCAGTAGAGTGCCCAGGGATTGGTTCTTGGCCTTCAACTGTTTACGATTTACATTCACAATGTGAAGGAAATGAAAGATTTCCAAATTTGCCAACGATATGAAACTGGATGAAAGGGCATGTTGTGTTGAGGACATTATGATTCGGCAATGGAGTCTAGTTCGATTGAGTGTTTCGGCAAAAACCTGACCAATGGAGGAGTTTAACGTGGGGAAATGTAAGGTCATGGATTTCAATGGGAGGAAAAGGCAGACTATTATCCAAATGGAGAAAGACTGCAAATGAAACGTGTTCAGAGGGATCTAGATATATTCACGCATGAATCACAAAAGGTCAGCAGGCAGGTCCAACAAGTGGTCAAGGGGACAAAAGGCATTTTGGCCTTTATTGTGAAGGGTTATTTGTGTTTCCGTTTTACTGCGGCCATCCATGGAATAACATACACAGTTGTGCTGTCCTGCCTATAGTATTGGAGGCAGTGCGAAGGAGATTCACCAGGCTCATTCCTAGAATGTAGAGTGTTTTCCTGTCAAGAGAGGCTAACTAGTTTGTGTCCATATTCAACGGAGCTAGAAGGTGACGCGGATAAACTATTCAAACAGGGGTTTGGCAGGATAGACTTTCACTCATGGGAAAGCCACTGACAAGGGCCGTAGCAAGAAAATAAGCTGGTGATTTTAGATGCATGGAAACTAGTTCTCTCAGGGCGTGGTAAATCTTTGGAATTCTCCGTCCCCCAGGGTGCCTGATCATCAGATATATTTAAGGTGGACAAAGAGAAATATTTGTAAAATTGAGAAATTGATGGTTATGGATCTGGCACGGAAGAGAATTTGAGGCCAGCATGAACCTGCCATGATCAGATTGAATGGCCGGGAGCCTTGAGAGGCCTGGTAACCCATGCCTCATAGAGTCATAGAGTGATAGTGTGGAAACAGGCCCTTCGGCCCAGCTTACCCACACCGGCCAACATGTCCCAGCTACACTAGTTCCACCTGCCTGCGTTTGGTCCATATCCCTCCAAACCTGCCCTATCCATGTATCTGCCTATCAGTTTCTTAAACGTTGGGATAGTCTCAGCCTCAACTACCTACTCTGGCAGCTTGTTCCATACACCCACCACCCTTTGTGTGAAAAAGTTACCCCTCAGATTCCTATTAAACCTATGTCCTCTGGTCCTCCATTCACCTACTCTGGTCAAGAGACTATGTGCATCTACCCGATCTATTCCTCTCATGATTTTATACACTCCTATTCCATTGTTTGATGTTCTACCGGTATGAGATTGATGGTGTCATATGTTTTCCAGCTGTTTTACAACCAGGGCTTGTTCTAAATTACTTATGATGTTAAAACAAGCAAGACCTGCCTCTTTGGTTCAGTACCTTCAACATCAGGTTGCCAAAAGCCAGTCATTCAGGATATTATTAACTGCTCATTAAATACTGACTCAATGGGTAAATTCCCCAGTGTAAGTGCTTGGGAACCCAGCAAGTACAAGTTGTGTCACTGGCTGTACACTCAAGTCCAATTCAAGAGTGCATTCAGCAAATCAACAGCAAAGTATAGACAGGAGTTAGAAATGTTCAATACTCATGCTGCAGACATTATCAGGCTGACATTTGCGGGTATGGAGAGTTGCTAAATGCTGGAATTCTTGACATTTCCCAGCAAGTCTTGGGCCAAAGCAAAATATTGTAAAATGACTTCAAAATATCAAATTTATGGCCAGAGACCTCAAGCCATTAATTTGTTTTGGAATTGAATTTATGTCTTGCCTCATATAATTTAAATCAAGCTGGTATTATGGCATTTTCTAATGTGGGTTTTTATTCAAATATATGGATAGAAACCATGAACAGCTCAGGAGGCCATTTGATCCACCTTGTTTCGTACTCTCAAAACCTGCCTCTAGCTCTGTCTCAAATTTTTATCAATGGTTTGGAGAGTGTGCAGAATAGATTTACTGCCTGAAGGACCTCAGTTATGTGAACAGAAGGCATAGCATGGTTCATACTCTGAGGTTGCAAGGAGACCTGATAGAGAACTTAAAATCATGAAGGTTGTAGACGAATAAATAGGGAAACACTTCCAGTTAATAATGTAGTCAAGATCAAGGAGACAAACAAAATGAAGGCGAGTAGCAAAAGAACCAATAGTGAAATGAAGAAGACATATCAACCAGCTAATGCTTGGGATCTGGGATGGATTGTCAGGGCAACCCAGTGAAAGCAGATTGTTGTGATCAAAATAGAGGTGGAAAAGAAAACAATTTGCAATGGGGAGAGGGGTTGAGTAACTGTCTATGCACCACCCTTTCTCTTTTCCCTTTACAAAATTAACTGTCAGAGTAATTTATATTAAACTGGATCTCTGAATGCCATCCATTTAATTATTCAATCTTCTCCTCTTGCAGATGCGGCGTAGACGGAGGAATTGGGAGTAGGGGATAGAGTCTTTACAGGAAGCAGGATGGGAAGAAGTGTAGTCAAGATAGCTATGGGAGTCAGTAGGTTTGTAGTAGATGTCGGTCAATAGTCTGTTTCGTGTGATGGAGACGGTGAGATCTAGAAACAGTAGGGAGATGTCGGAGATGGTCCAAGTGAATTTGAGTGCAGGATGGAAATTAGTGGTGAAGCTGATGAAGTCAGTGAGTTCTGCATGGGTGCAGGAGGTAGCACCAATGCAGTCGTCAATGTAGCAGAGGTAGAGTTCGGGGATAGGGCCAGTGTACGCCTGGAACAGGAATTGTTCGACGTACCCTACAAAGAGGCAGGCATAGCTAGGGCCCATGCAAGTGCCCATATTTACGCCTAGTTTAGGGAACAGCAGGTGCTGGTTTAAACCGCAGATAGACACAAAATGCTGGAATAACTCAGTGGGACAGGCAGCATCTCCGGAGAGAAGGAATGGGTGATTTTTCGGGTCGAGACCCTTCTTCAGACACAATGGGTGATGTTTCGGGTCAAGACCCTTTTTCAGACTTCCTCTCTTCAATCAACTTTCTATATATTATCATGAGTTTCTGTCAATAACCTATTACGAGATCGTTGCATACTCCCTTTCCTGCACAGTTACGTCTTCAAAACAGCCACTGAATTTGTACAATACGGGATGCTATTCAGCCCATAAACCCATGCTAGCCGCTAGAGCGACAATCCCATCAGTAGTCACATTTTCACTGCAGCCCTGCAATTTATGTATCCATCAAATTCTCGTTTAATTCTGTTTTCACCACTTATTGATATTTATGTTATGCTTTTAATATCCTGAGGCACTGAAACAAATCAGGGAAAAAATGACACTAAAACATCCAGGCAGATAAAATAAATCTGAATGAAATACGTTTTACTGATGGCTGCAGCATTATAAAAAAGTATTTTCAAATAAGATACAGATTCCATTTCAATGCATTTTGGATATAGCTCTAATGTTGTGTATTGAACATTTGTATAAAATTAAGCAATTTCTTGGGAAATTATCATTAATCTTTAATTTAAAATGTCAACATCAGTTGCACTAGTAGTATATATGACAAAGGAAAACGTCTTTCTACTCCAATTATTGGAATGGTAAATGATCAAAGATAGACACAAAATGCTGGAGTAACTCAGCGGGTCAGGCAGCATCTCTGGAGAAAAGGAATAGGTGACGTTTCAGGTCGAGACCCTTCTTTAGGTTGACATTTCTGAACATCATTATTGAGTCTGAAGAAGGGTCTCGAACTGAAACGTCACCTTTTCTCCAGAGATGCTGCCTGACCCACTGAGTTACTCCAGCATGTTGTGTCTATCTTCGGTGTAAACCAGCATCTGCCATTCCTTCCTATATACAACGGTAAAAGATCATTTGGTAATGTAGAATCACGCATTGTAGTAGTATACTGCTATTATAGATAAAAAATAATTAGATGTGTCACAGGGAGCGGTGTTGGGTCTTCTGGTTTGCCATCCATAGTAGTGATCTGGATGACAATGTTATTAAGATGGTTGGTAGATTTGTCGATCATACAAACATGGGTGGTGTAATGAACATTGAAGAAGATTATCTAAGATTACAATGGGATCAAGGCGAACTGGGGAAATGGGCCAAGGAACGGCAGATAGAATTTAACCAGGACAATTGCAAGGTGTTGTATTTTGGTAATTTAAACCAAAGCAGGACTTCAGTAATAAATGGTAAGGCACTGGAAAGTGATGTCGAACTGAGAGACTAAAGTTCCATGAAAGTGGCAGCACAGGTAGGCAGGATGGTGACAAAGGTGTTTGACACGCTTGATTTCATCAAGGAAGCGAGTACAGAATGTAGTTTTGCAACTGTACATGTCATTAGTGAGACCACCATTGAGTGTAGTTCTGGTCATCCAGCTGTAGAAAGATGGAAAGGCTGCAGAGAGGATCCATGAGGATCTAACCAGGTCTGAAGGGCTTGAATTATACAGAGAGGCTGGGACTTTTTCTTGGGAGTATAGGAGGTTGAGGGGTGAACTTATGGAAGTATATAAAATCCAGCAAACTCAGATAGTACCCATCAGTTAATACTTGGTTCAGATAAAAAAAAACTCAGCCCTGCACTGTGTTAACATGGTGCTCAAGAAATCTAAATGTCTCACAGATCCCTCTCTTTCCAATCAGCTGCTATTTGTCGGTTAATGTGCAATGAAAGTGTGACCTGAGTCTGGCAATAAAGCTGTAGCCTTAAAATGTACACGCTGGTTAATTTATCCTGTTGTCAGACTCCTGGAATAATCCGGAATATTTTGCCTTAGCCTAAATCTACGGATAAGTGGAAACACATTTTCAGCAGAAATGTTAGATATTAAATTACAGCATTAATAGACAAGGAAAGAAAAACACATAAAAAGCGACCTAGCAATTATACTTTGAAGCAAGGTTTTCTTTATGCATTAAAATCATATTTTTTATCAAAACATTAAGGCACATTGCAGCTTCACTTAATGTACTTCAAAAATTAGACAATAAGTCAATACCCTCTGAAAGGTTTTGTACAAGAATTGTTGCTCATATCACAGAATGGCTGGAAATGGACTACAAGTTCCAAAGTAAAGTTACTTCTACACAAAATGCAAATCATGCAACACAGAAAAGTATCTTCTCGTTACCGAATTTCAATAGTCTAATACAAGAAAATGAAATGCCAAAACTAATTTTAAACTTTGCTCAGCAATCAATTTTGCCAGCTTGCTAAAGATTTATGAACATAAGATATCCACACTTGGAAGCAAAAAAAGTTGCAATTGGTTACTGCTGCATGTTTAATCAGTACAATGTGACACTTGGCATTGAACCAAGTCCTACAGGCTTGCTGCTGTGTACAGCCAAGTATGCTGTTCACCAACATTTGTTTTGACTGTGGTTTCCATTGTCTAACTTTCAAGATGATGGATACAATCTGAAACAACAATGTCCTATATTTAGGCAACTCACCATGTTCCAAAACAAGCTTCTCGTTATCTGGTAGAACACAATCACTTTATGCAGGAATTAATGAGAATGTAAATTAAGTTAAAATCTAATTTCTTAAATCCATTTTCTGAACTCAGGAGTACTTGTAGTCATTTCTTTCATCAAAATAAGAACAAAATACTATTTTGTCTTCATGGGTTTTTAAACTCACAAAAAAACAATTAAAAAGGTTTCTGTCTTGATTGATTTTTCCAGTTGGCAAATTTTATTCCAGAATATTTATACAAGTCTCCATGACCTAAATGACTAAGAATTACTTGTTGTCAGGGTTGACATGGATTTGGAATATCTTTTAAATCAAAACGCAGATTGCTTAGGACTTTTTTCCAAACAGTTTGCAATCCAGCAATAGAACAGGTCGCTGGGTTAGAAGCTTGCTCATGGGCTGTGTTATTAAATTTATTGCTTATATCAGCACTCAAGATCTTTATACTAACTTCCCCCAAAAAAACAACAGCCCTAATTTTAACTTGGTCAAGACCAGTGGAGAGATGATAAACTCAACCAAATAGGGGCCGTGGCAACAATATTCTCCAAATGCCATAAAAATGAATCGTCCCACTCCTGACCTCCACTCAATCAGGGTTGTAATAATCTCCTCCCTCAGGTCAGAATACATTTCTGTGACAACCACAATGAAAACACAACTCCTGGTGCTAACAGCACTTGAAGACTAGGGGCTTGATCTCCCCTGTCTTCTCACCAACCAGTCCATTCCTTATTTCCCCCACCGTCCTAATTAACCACTGTTCAAAGCTAGTGTAAATCCTTGCAGAAAATGAGACTGCAGGTGCTGTAAATCAGTGCCAAAAAAGTCTGCTGAAGGAAGTGGAGGTGAAGGGATGGTCAACACTTTAGGTCGAGACCCTGCATCAGGACTCCTGCAGAATGTTGTTTATTGAGGATGATTGAATTGCTGCAACAGGATTGTCCCCAGTAGGGCAGGGATTCCCCTTTCCCCCAAAACGGGGTTGGTATTGATGGCACTGCCCTGAGCTGGTTCATCTCCTACCTCAAAGGTAGGAGTTTCTCTACCAACATAGGAAACTCTTTCTCCTCCCCAGCTAGTCTCTGCTGTGGGGTTCCACAAGGTTCCATCCTTGGCCCCATTCTCTTCTCCCTGTATATGCTCCCCTTAGGTCAAGTCATTGAAAGGCATGGCATTTCCTTCCATTGCTACGCAGACTATACACAACTCTATCTCCCCCTGAAGCCCAAAAACCAATCAAATTTGCTTAACCTTACCCGCTGCCTCGAGGATATAAAGTGCTGGATGGCCCAGAACTTCCTCCAACTAAACGAGAGTAAGTCTGAGGTCATCCTTCTCGGCCCCTCGAACTCAATCAAAATAATAGCAGGCAGCCTTGGAAGCCTTACCCCACTACTCAAACCTCATGTCAAAAACCTTGGCATGATATTTGACTCAGCACTGAAATTTGACAAACAAGTCAATGCCGTGGTAAAAGCTAGCTTCTTTCAGTTTCGGATGATAGCTAAAATAAAACAATTCCTCCAGTTTGATGACCTCGAAAAGATCATCCACACATTTATCTCCTCCCGCCTAGATTACTGCAACTCCCTTTACACTGGCATCAGCCAATCTTCCCTGTCCCGACTGCAACTGATCCAAAACGCCGCAGCGAGACTCCTGACGGGCACCCGAAAAAGGGACCACATCACCCCGATCCTGGCCTCTCTCCACTGGCTCCCTGTGCGGTTCCGAATAAATTTCAAGACCCTCCTCTTTGTCTACAAAGCCCTCAATGGGCTTGCACCCACCTACATTAAAAGTCTTCTCACCCACTACACCACCTCCAGGTCCCTCAGATCGGCCGACTTGGGGTTGCTGAATGTCCCGCAGTCTAGGCATAAGCTCAGGGGCGACCGCGCCTTTGCAGTTGCAGCTCCTAGACTTGTGGAACAGCATCCCCCTTCCCATCAGAACTGCCCCCTCCATCGACTCCTTTAAGTCTAGACTAAAAACTTATCTGTTCTCCCAAGCCTTTCCTGACGTCCTCTGAGCGAGGGCTATTTGTATATATGTAGGTAGTTTGCTTGTGTATACTATTCGTATAACAAATGTAAAGCACTTTGGTCAACGAGAGTTGTTTTTAAATGTGCTATATAAATAAATGTGACTTGACTTGAAAACTCATGTTCTCCAATTCCAGAGATCATATTGACTTAGATAGTCCTGTTTCTGAGCACAGAAGCCATGAGCAATGAATGGTAGGACCTGGATTGAGATGTGGTGGTAAGAACAAAACCCACCATCAAACTCCCCAATCCTTGACAGATAGCACCGCCATGACGACAGCAAAGGCCCCAAAGCATTTGACGAGCATTAAACTCAAATATTTTTTTTAAATGACGTACATTATTCTTCCAGTTGTGCAGCCCTACAATCATCAATCAAATAATTAAATGTGCTGATCCTGCAAGCATGAATGCTCGGTTATCTCAGCGAGGTCCTCCTGTGTTATGGTGCCCCTTTGGGGATCTAATGGTGGAGAGGAGCCAGGGCACAGCTGCCAGAGCTCGCCAACAAGTTCTGGATTTCCCGAATCACGCACGAGTCCAGAACCTGTCGACTTAATGCTGCGACAAGCCGACAACTCTGTGTGGAATTGCCAGCAAAAACCAAAAGAAAATACAGCCATAAGATGAAGTTCTGACCTGCTAATGGTTTAACTGTTTGGCTCAGGAGGAGATATGTCCTCTAAGAGCACTAGACCCAATCCCTGTTTTTTGAACAATTATTCAAGGTTGATATTTAAGGGCAACAATGAGGGAATGATGCATTGCTATGGCAACATCCTCATTACAGGCAGCAGCATTTGTAAAGTTCCATCATTATTCAAGTAGTAGACGGCATGAATGTTCCATCATCGGTGCTTTGACAGGTACTGCCGACTGTTGGACTGACCACTGCCGTATCTGCTTTTATCACCGTCAGCTTAATTTCAATATAATGGCACAAGTTCTCCACAAATTAGTTTTAGTCTAGTTTAGAGACACAGTGCGGAAACAGGCCCTTTGGCCCACCAAGTCCGCAGCAACCTGCGATCCCCGCACATTAACACTATCCCACTAGGGACAATTTGCACATACACCAAGCCAATTAACCTACAAACCTGTACATCTTTGGAGTGTGGGAGGAAACCGAAGATCTCAGAGAAAACCCACGCGGTCACGGGGAGAACATACAAACTCCTTACAGACAGCACCCGTAGTTGGGATCGAACCCAGGTCTCCGACCATGCAAGCGCTGTGCCACCATGACCACCCTTAAATAAAGCAGCACCTCCCAGATAACCTGGTGCCAGGGGACACAGAGTGCTCCGAGTGCTCTAACATACACTATACTGTAATCAGCACGTCAGATGAGGCTTCTTTCGCAAAAATAAACATCAAGACTGGTTGGTTGAGATTATCCATGAGATCCAGGAGATTCATTCGCTGCAAATGTAAGTGTGAGGTGTTCCCGGAGTAAAAACGTCACCCCATCTCAAGGGAAAAGCAGCAGCTCGACAAGCTCATGTCTAACAGAAAGATCAGAGGCATACAGAATCGATGGTGGGACGAGTGATCCACAACTCATGGTATGCTGAGGATTTTCAGGGCTGTCATTACCAGTTAGAGGTTAGACATCCCAGCGATCATCCGGCTGAGAGCCCAGAACAACAGTGAGCATACCAACAATGACGAGGCAACAAACTCGCTGGTGTTTAGAAGAATATAGAATAGTGAAAGGCTTGGATAGAGTGGATATGGAGAGGATGTTTCCATTTGTGGGAGAGTCTAGAACTAGAGGTCAGAGCCTCAGAATTAAAGGACGTTCTTATAGCAAGGAGATGAGGAGAATTTCTTTAGAGTGTGGTAAATATGTGGAATCAGAGGATATTTTTAAGGCACAGATAGATACATTCTTGATTAGTACAGGTGTCAGAGGTTATGGGCAGGTAAATGGGTTAGGAAGGAGAGATAGATCAGCCATGTTTGAATGGCGGAGTCGACTTAATTCCACCTTTGTTGTCACAGTGATATTCTTTGTTTTGCGTACCCAAGGTGTGCGAAGAGTGGCCACATAAAGGGCGCCGACAAGGTTACAAAGTATTCCATTTTACACAAACCATTTTTAACACATTCCATTTCTGGTCCCTCTTAGCTCTCAGCGGTTCCCCTCACGCTGGGTCCCCCCACTACATATATTTGTTACAAAACCTGCGATGACTGTTTATTTGAGAGCTGAGTTAGCAAATGGATCAGGAAACTGAAAACGGTCTTGTACAAAACTATACAAGCCAATTAGCATCACCTACCTTGGCTTATTCTGGGGTATACCCTTGGAGTCAACAGCAAACATCTTGCAAATAAATATAATGACCGGAGCTGTCCCATCACTCTTGCATTCAAGAAATGCTGAACATGTTAAAAGAAAGAATGAAAGGTGTCATCGTTTCAATAAATTTAAGGATGGCATTGCTTATGCTTGAAATCAAAGGAAGGAAACTCCTCAACATCTCTTCAAAGTTACATTATATATTTCTTTACCAACAATTGTAAATTAGTTTTTGACATGCTACTATCACAAAATTGCATTTCACAATGATAGCTTCACATTTTTTTAACCAATTTTCTCTTCAAATATGCATATTGAAATAAAGATTCAGAGTTTTAAAATAGTTTTTTTTAAATCATTTTCAAATCAGTTACCACTGGAAATGGAAGAGAAGCAAAATACAATTTAATTGCTGGCTTAATCTAGAATCCACAAGAGCATAGTTGTTCAAATAAGTGAAATAGAGATAAAACAGTAAGTCTGTGTTATATCAAGTACTGTGGCTTGTTTAAAATCAAGCTTGACATAGCTCGGTCAATTGGTGAACTCAGCAAGACTGGTTCACTTATTAAAAACATACCAGTTCTTAATACAGCTTTCTGTGCAATATTTGGTCATCGCATAATCAGGCTGAGAGGAAAAATGCACACAACTACCAATCAATTTTATGATACATTAATTAAAAATTCAGTGGTTCTCAAACATTCTGGCTTGGCCTTTCGAGTCACCTTGACCTCCGATGCATTCCTTCAATCTGAAACTTTAATTGAAACTCTAAAGACTGGGAACAAAAAGAATACAGAATGGGATGAGACAAACCAACCTGATGATTAACATTATAATGTCCAAAGTTTTTATCGAAGAATATTCTGAATTGGTGAAAAAAGTTCAAGGGTCAGATATATAACAAATGTTAGTTTATTTCATCTTACATTAAGAATTTAAACTTAGAGAATCAAAATAAATCATGGTCAAGATCTGGAACCATATGCAAACCTTCAGTACTGGCAGTCACCGGTCTATTCATTGCAACGCTGCAGTACAGCCAAAAGTATCAAATTATTACCTCTAAAAGCAGATACAGCAATGAGAAGTATGGCTCTGTCACTTTATAACACTGGCGTATAGTAAACTTAGAAACATAGAAAATAGGTGCAGGATTAGGCCATTCGGCCCTTCGAGCCAGCACCGCCATTCAATATGATCATGGCTGATCATCCAAAATCAGTACCCCGTTCCTGCTTTTTCCCCCATATCCCTTGATTCCGTTCAGCCCTGAGCTAAATCTAACTCTCTCTTGAAAAAATCCAGTGAATTGGCCACCGTTGCCTCTGTGGCAGAGAATTCCACAGATTCACAACTCTCTGGGTGAAAAGGTTTTTCCTCATCTCAGTCCGAAATGGCCTACCCCTTATTGTTAAACTGTGATCCCTGATTCTGGACTCTGCCAACATTGGGAACATTTTTCCTGCATCAATCCTGTCCAATCCCTTAAGATTTTAAATGTTTATAGAAACATAGAAACATAGAAAAATAGGTGCAGGAGTAGGCCATTCGGCCCTTCGAGCCAGCACCGCCATTCAATATGATCATGGCTGATCATCCAACTCAGTATCCTGTACCTGCCTTCTCTCCATACCCCCTGATCCCTTTAGCCACAAGGGCCACATCTAACTCCCTCTTAAATATAGCCAATGAACTGGCCTCAACTACCTTCTGTGGCAGAGAGTTCCAGAGATTCACCACTCTCTGTGTGAAAAATGTTTTTCTCATCTCGGTCCTAAAGGATTTCCCCTTTATCCTTAAACGGTGACCCCTTGTCCTGGACTTCCCCAACATCGGGAACAATCTTCCTGCATCTAGCCTGTCCAACCCCTTAAGAATTTTGTAAGTTTCTATAAGACCCCCCCTCAATCTTCTAAATTCTAGCGCGTACAAGCTGAGTCTATCCAGTCTTTCTTCATATGAAAGTCCTGACATCCCAGGAATCAGTCTGGTGAACCTTCTCTGTACTCCCTCTATGGCAAGAATGTCCTTCCTCAGATTTGGAGACCAAAACTGTAGATGATATATGCATGTGCCTTTAATATAGTGACCTCATCACTACTAACCACTCCCCATATCACAAGTATAACTACAACCTCCCCACCCACAGATCGCTCTCTAGTTCCTGTGACAGACCACGTACAGCTAGTGCAATATGTAATGCTCCAGTATGAATAAAGATAGTAAAGTAACGATGTGTCGTTATAGCTTCTTTACAAAAACTGTACGCAATACTCCAGGTATGGTCTCACCAAGACCCTGTACAGCTGCAGTAGAACCTCTCTGCTCCTATACTCAAATCCTTTTGCTATGAATGCTAACATACCATTCGCTTATATATGATACTGTACTGTACTAGTACTGATGGTTACAGAATTTGCAATATTACTCTGGCACTGGTAGGTACAAGTCTGTCACTAGAGAACACCAGAGTATTGGGCAGCACAGTTGCTGCCTTGCAGACAGTAGCTCTACCGCTTCGCCACCGTGCTGTAAAAGATTCCTTGAATTACCAGTACCGCCAATGATCTGTGTCTCAGATTTTACTCTGATTACCGACAGGTACATGGACATGAACATGAGTGATTGCCAGATAAAGCTGATGCTATAAAGGGTGGACAGGAAAGAATTGTGTCCACTTTCCCAGTTTAGGGGCTTGAGAAGTATGTTCCTTCCAAAGAAGATGTTGAACAGCTTGCTGTAAAAAAAAAAACTTTTTTCCCCAAATAGCCTGTAAAGCTGCCTTGAGTTTACCACTGAGTGTAATTGCACCTAATTTGAGGACCACGGCTCCAGCAACAATTTTAGAAAAGGTTAACAAGCAGTTCCTATAATGTACTTTCTTCTTTCACTTGCTTAATTGAATACATTGGTCAGTTACATGGAAGAGTTTAACACATTGACCCTGCACTAGTCCTGGCATCTGTGATTATCTGCTGGGTTGTATTGCAGCCCTGCCTACAAAAAGTCCCACTGTGTTAGCAAACTTACTCCGCATTCTCCTATAACTTTAGATAAACATTCCATCTACAACTCCTCAGACCACATTATATGACACCTTATTTCATCTGCAACTATCCCCCATAATCTTCCCTTGCCATCCATCTTTTCCTTTCTCTGTGTCTAAAAACAATTGTAATCATGTATTGTCTTTCTGGTGACTGGATAGCACGCAATAAAAGCTTTAAGGGCCTGTCCCATTTGCCGATTTTTTTCGGCGACTGCCGGCATGATTGACTGATGCATCAGGTCACCTGTGATGTGGCGTGATGACGTGTGACTCGTGATGTTTTTTCAAGTGTCACAACATTTTTTTTGTCGCCGCAGGATTTTGAAATGTTCAAAATCTTTTGGCGACCCTGATATGACGCCGGCAGTCGCCGAAAAAAATCGCCAAGTGGGACAGGCCATTTACACTGTACCTCGGTACTGAACTGAACTTGTGTGTTGAGTTAAAATATTAACACGTTGCTGCTGAATAAATTCAAATTAACTTCAAATTCAAATTCAATTTAACTTTCAAAACTAGTTTTTAAAACAATCAATTTATTTCCCGTGACATAAAACCAAATGCATTTTCTTGGTTCATTAACTGTCTGGTTACTCATGCTAAATGATGTTCAATATTGAAATTAAGTTGTGGGCATTATCAAGTTGCCAGAGGCTTAGTCTAATATCAATGACATGTAACATTCACTTTCATTCCACAGGAAATAGTATCTTCATTTCACAATGTCTTGATTATGGAAATCAATGGATAGGGAATAGAAAGAATATAAATTCTGATTAAATATTTATAAACGCGCTGCTATGATCTCCATTTTTAATTTAAATGGTAATGAAAGAGAAAAATAATGTTCTAAAAAATACATTTTATTACAAAAGTAAAACTTTATTCCACCTTTCTCGGTTATTCTCCTACTGTGGCCATAAGAAGCTCATCATAAAGACCAAATCAGAGACAGGTGAATTAATAATGGGAAACAAGGAAATGGCAGAACAGTTAAACGAGTACTTTGGTTTTGTCTTCACTAAAGGGCCTGTCCCACTTATGCAATTTTTTGGCGACTTGCTGGCACCCGTCATAGTCGCAGCAGGTTGCCGAAAACTTTCAACATGTTGAAAATCCAGTGGTGACCAGAAAAAGGTACGACTCTTTGCGCGACTACTCACGACCATACAGGCGTCACCGACATGGCTAGATGCAGGAACAATATTCCCGATGTTGGGGAGTCCAGATTCAGGGGTCACAGTTTAAGAATAAGGGGTAGGCCATTTCGGACTGAGATGAGAAAATCCTTTTTCACCCAGAGAGTTGTGAATTTGTGGAATTCTCTGGCACAGAAGACAGTGGAGGCCATTCACTGGCTGTTTTCAAGAAAGAGTTAGATTTAGCTATTAGGGCTAAAGGAATCAAGGGATATGGGGAAAAGCAGGAACGGGGTACTGATTTAGATGATCAGCGATGATCATATTGAATGGCAGTGTTGGCTCGAAGGGTCGAATGGCCTACTCCTGCACCTGTTTTTCTATGTTTTGATTATACATTTGTATGCCTGGAGAAAAGGCTCAGCTGACTCTTTCTCACAACATGCCTGTAGTGGTCTTTCCAGCTGGAACTGCTGGGCAGTGAAGACTTGGGCTTTTTTGATTTGATCGTTCTTTGTCCAAAGGCATAGGAGCAGAATTAGCCATTTGGACCAATTGAGACCACTCCGTCATTCAATCATGGCTGATCTATCTTTCCCTCTCAACCCTCTTGTCCTGCCTTCTCCACAAATGTTCAGCAATGTTGAACGCCTACTGGCCAAGTTTTGGAAAAAAGCAGTAACTGAAGGGCAAAATTTGAAGACATTCCCTTTTCTACACCCTTCTGAGCTTGAGGTCATTTAATTAACTTTTAGCAAAAGGTTCATTGCCTCACTTAGAAGTCGGGTCAATCCACCTTTAACATGAGAATGCTTTCAAACCCTCATGTACAATGATATTCTTACGTCAATCACATATTGCTGCAGATGCTATTGGCTACATGATTGACAGGATCAGATTCAGCATTCTACTACACAATAACTGGCTGCTGATCCACCAAGAACAGGGTTATCTGATATCGCTCTAAGTTTATATCGAAGGCACACAACAAAGCGCAAAGAAGAACATTAATCATCTCAGGCCAGTGGTCTTGTGCCCAACCCTTCGAAAAAGTACACCTGGCTTCATATTATAATTATTCAATAATGTTGCTGCCAGGGTTGTAATATTCACGACAAAAACATTGACATTATTGGGAATTAGAAACTATAATCTGTGCACAGTTTTATACCCTACCCATAGATGGCAGCAGTTAAGCATGTTTCTATGCTCAACTAATGTCAATATGCATCCTTGGGAGGTATTTTAAGCTTTATACTTTGCTTTCAAGCATCTGGGTGAATGGCTCCCTCTCGGTAGTGTACAGGCAGCAGAAATGAATGTTTCAATCATCTATCTATCTATATTTAAAACTCTGTGTGTGCGTGTGTGTGCGTGTGTGTGTGTGTCTGCTTGACTTGTGCCAGCCAGCCTTTGATACCGCGCTACGCCAACACCGCACGCAGAAACGCCGAGATTTTTTCCATTTCGGTAGAGATTTCACTTTTCTTTACGAGTAGCCGCTCCTGATTAAATTTCGTCGTGTTTATGTACACGTTTTAATAAAATCCTCTTCTCCCCCCACCCAACCCCCAAAATTTCAAAATGTTTTAAAAAACAGCTCTCATCCATAGAATGTTAGTGAAGGTGCCGTCGTGTGATGTCACAATGCCCAATGCTCACATATGCCCAATCGGAATGGATTCATTTACATATGCCTTTGCAGCAGCCCCAGCCCAGCCCCTCCCCCCCACCCCCCGCAGCCTGGGTCGAAGCGCGTCGTCACGTGTGTGGGAATAGAGAAAGATTATTGGGGGTGATAGGGAATGGGGAACAGATGGACTGTCCCAACCCCTCCCTTCCACTCTCCCTCCCACTATTCCCTCCTCTCCCCCCACCCCCTCACCCCCTCCCACCACACTCTTCCCCCTACCTACCCTACCCATCTCCCTCCTCCCCTCCCTCCCCATCCCCCCCACACCTCTCTCCCCCTCCCTCCATATCCTCTCTCCCCCCACTCCCCCGTCCGTCTCTCCCCCCCCCCCATCCCTCTCTCCCCCCTCCCCCATCCCTCTCTCCTCCCCCTCTCCATCCCCTCTCCTCCCCTCCTCCTCCCACCCCATCCCACTCCCCCACCCCTTCACCCCCCTCCCCTCTTCCCTCCCCAACCCCCTTCCCTCTCCCCCACCCCCTACCCTCTCACCCCCACCCCTTCCCCATCCCCACTCTCCCCCCTCTACCCCCTACCCCATCTCCCTCCTCACCTCCCACTCCCCCTCCCCACATCTCTCTCCCCCTCCCCTCTCTCCTCGCCTCCCCCACCCCTCTCCTCCCCCTCTCCATCTTCCCCCCCCCTCCTCCTCCCACCCCATCCCCTCTCTCCCCACCCCCTTCCCCTCTCTCCCCGCCCCCTTCCCCGTACCCCGCTGTCCCCTCTTCCACCACTCCCCCTACCCCTCTCCCCCTCCCTCTCTCCCACTTCCACCTCTCCCCCTCCCTCCCCATTCTTCCACTTATCTCCCAACCCCTCCCCGTCTCCCTCCCCAACCCCTCTACCCCCTCCCTTCCCCTCTCCCTCCCCACTCTTCCCCCTCTCTCCCCTACCCCTTTCCCCTCCCACCACACTCTTCCCCATCTCCCTCACCCACCCCTCTCTTCTCCCCTCCCTTCCTCTCCCTCCACACTCTTCCCCCTCCCTCAACTACCCCCACCCTATCCCTCTCCCCCCAACCCCCTACCCCATCTCCCTCCTCTCCTCCCTCACACCTCTCTCCCCCTCCCCATCCCTCTCTCCTCTCCTCCCCTCCCCCACCCCTCTCCATCTCCCTCCCTCTCCTCCCTCCTCCTCCCACCCCCATCCCTCTCCCCCACCCCTCCCACCCCCATCCCTCTCTCCCCACCCCCTTCTCCTCCCCACTCTCCCCCTCCCTCCACACTCTTCCCCTCTCTCCCCTCTCCCTCCCATCTCCATCCTCCCTCCCTCCCCCCACCCCTCTTCACCCCCATCTCCCCCCCATCCCTTCCCCCTCTCCTTACACCACTCCCTGCTACCCCTCTCCCCCTCACTCCCCACTTCGTCTGTCCCTCTTCCACCACTCCCCCTGTCCCTCTTCCAACACTCCCCCTACCCCCCTCCCCCTCCCTCCCTCCCTCCCTCCCCACTCTTCCATTTCTCTCTCCCCTCCCCCTCCCACTCTCCCTCCCCACTCTTTTCCCTCTCTCTCCTCCCACCCTTCACCCTTCCCTCCACTCTTCTCCCTCTCTCCCCCCACCCCATCTCCCTCCTCCTTCCCCATCCCTCCCCCCTCTCCCCCACACCTCTCTACCCCTCCCCCCTCCCCATCCCTCTCTCCTCCCGTCCCCCATCCCTCTCTCTCCCCCTCTCTTCACCCTACTCCCCTCTCTCCACCTCAAACATCCCCTCCCCCCTTCTCCCACCCCCTACCCCTCTCCCCCATTCCTGCCCTCCCCGCTCTCCTCCCACTCCCCACTCTCCTCCCCCTACCCCACCTGCTCTCCTCTCCCTCCCCAATCTCTCCCCTTTCCTCCTCCCCCTCTCCCCCCCTCCCCCTCTCCTCTCCCCACCCCGTCTCCCTCTCCCCCCCCTCTTCTCTCCACACCCCGTCTCCCTCTCCCCCCCCCTCCCCCTGCCTGTGTGTTTGGGGGGTGGTTAGTGTGAGTGTGATGCCGCTGGGGAAACAGCCCGCCAATAGTCTCTCTGTCTTTAAGAAGGAACTGCAGATGCTGGAAAATCGAAGGTACACAAAAAAAAGCTGTAGAAACTCAGCGGGTGCAGCAGCATCTATGGATCGAAGGAAATAGGCAACGTTTTGGGCCGAAACCCGTCTGAAGATGGGTTTCGGCACAAAGCGTTGCCTATTTCCTTCCCTCCATAGATGCTGCTGCACCCGCTGAGATTCTCCAGCTTTTTTTTTGTGTACCAGTCTCTCTGTCTCTCCCCTCTGTCTCTCTCTCTGCCCATCTCTCTTCACAGCCCGCGGCTCAACTCATGCACGCCCGCTCCAACCCCCCCCCTTCACCTCTCTCCACCATCCTCTCCTTCCTGTCTCCACCCCCTACTCTCTCCCCCCTTCCTCTCCACACTCCTCCTCAATTTTTTTTTTCTAACATTAAATTTCTCTCTCTCTCTGCCCCCCCCCCTCTAGACGCACCTGAGAGGTGAGGGCTATTCGTCAGTGGATAGGGTGGAGATGGGATAAAAGAAGCCAATTAATAAAATTTAGATAATATCAAGGGGTGTGATGAGTGTGTGTTTGTGGGTGCAAGATTCCAACCCCGCAACCGTGCTTTGGAGGAACAGACCCAACGGGGGGGTAGTTAGTGTGACGCCACAGCCTCCCCTACCCCCCCCAACGCGCGTTGGGGAGACAGACCCAACGGGTCTGCACTTGGGCTAGTCTATCTATATATTTAAAACTCTGTGTGTGTGTGTGTGTGTCTGCTTGACTTGAGCCAGCCAGCCTTTGATACCGCGCTACGCCAACACCGCACGCAGAAACGACAAGATTTTTTCCATTTCGGTAGAGATTTCACTTTTCTTTACGAGTAGCCACTCCTGATTAAATTTCGTCGTGTTTATGTACACGTTTTTAATAAAATCATTCTCCCCTCCCCCCACCCCCAAAATTTCAAAATGTTATAAAAAACAGCTCTCAGCCATAAAATGTTAGTGAAGGTTCCGTCGTGAGATGTCACAATGCCCAATGCTCACAGATGTCCAATCGGAATGGATCCATTTACATATGCCTTTGCACCAACCCCAGCCCCTCCCCACCCCCGCAGCTGTGTCGAAGCGCGTCATCACGTGTGTGGAAATAGAGAAAGAGGATTGGGGGTGATAGGGACTGACTGTCCCTACCCCTCCCCCTTCCACTCTCCCTCCCCACTATATCCCCTCTCCACCTCCCTCCACACTCTTCCCCCTCCCTCCCCTACCCCATCTCCTTCCTCCCCTCCTCCCCCACACCTCTCTCCCCTCCCCCATCCCTCTCTCACCCTCTCTCACTCCCCCATCCCCCTCTCCTCTCCCTTTCCATCTCCCTCTCCTCACGCTCTCCCTCTCCTCCTCCCACCCCTCTCTCCCCCACCCCCTTCCCTCTCTCCCCCACCCCCCTCTCCCCACTCCCCCTTCCGTCCCTCCTTCCCTCCCCAACCACCTTCCCTCTCTCCCCCACCCCCTTCCCCCTCCCCACTCCATCCACTCTTCCCCTACCCCATCTCCCTCCCCCCTCCCCACACCTCTCTCCCCCTCCCCTCTCTCCTCCCCTCCCCCACCCCTCTCCCTCTCCATCACCCTGTCCTCACACCTCTCTCTCCTCCCCTCCTCCTCCCACCCCCACCCCCATCTCCCTTCACTCTTACACCTCCACCCCATCTCCCTAATCCCCTCCCTCCCCATCTCTCCCCTCCTCCCCCACACCTCTCTCCCCCTCCCCAATCCCTCTCTCCTCCCATCCCCCTTCCCTCTCTCACCCTGCCCCCTTCCCCCCTACCCCTCTGTCCCTCATCCACCACTCCTACTACCCCCTCCATCCCCTCTTCCACTTATCTCCCCCTTACCCCACCCCTCCCTCTCTCACCTCCCCAATCCTCCCTTCCCCCTCCCCCCCCACCCCTTCCCCTGCCCATCTGTCCCTCTTCCACCACTCCCCCTGCCCCTCTCCCTCCCTCTCTCCCACTTCCACCACTCCCCCTTACACCTCTCCCCCTCCTCCTCCCCATTCTTCCACTTATCTCCCCCCACCCTCCCCATCTCCCTCCCCCACACCTCTCTCCCCACCCCTCCCTTCCCTCCCTCCCCACTCTTCCCCTCTCCCCTCCCTCCACACTCTTCCCCATCTCCCTCCCTTCCCTCTCCTTCCACACTCTTCCCCATCTCCCTCCCCCACCCCTCTCTCTCCCCCCTCCCTTCCCTCTCCCTTCACACTCTTCCCCCTCCCTCCCCTACCCCACCCCTCTCTCCCCCACCCCCCTTTCCTCTCCCCCCCCACCCCCTACCCCATCTGCCTCCCTCCCCACTCTTCCACTTCTCTCCCCCTTACACCACCCCTCTCTCTCCTCCCCAATCCCTCTCTCCCCCTCCCTTCCCCCTCCCTCCCCTCTTTTCCCCCACCCCTTCCCTTCTGTCCCTCTTCCACCACTCCCCTACCCCTCTCCCCCTCCCTCTCTCCCACTTCCACCACTCCCCCCTACACCTCTCCCCCTCCCTCCCCATTCTTCCACTTGTTTGTGGGTGCCAGATTCCAATCCCGCAACCGTGCTTTGGAGGAACAGACCCAACGGGTGGTTAGTGTGACGCCGCAGCCACCCCCCACCCCTCCGCAAACGCGCGTTGGGGAGACAGACCCAACGGGTCTGCACTTGATCTAGTTACATTTAAAAGTGATTTAGACAGGAACATGGATAGGAACGGTTTCGAGGGATGTGGGCCAAATGCAGACAAATGCTACTAGTTCAGGTAGACACAAAAAACTGTAGATGCTGCAATCAGCAGCAAATTTTAAAAAGGAAAACTGATGGAAGGACTTGGTTGGTCAGGCAGCATCTGTAGAGGGAAATCAATATTCAACATTTTGAGTTGAAATGTTTCATTATTGATCCTTCAGCAGCTATCCTTTTTTACTCAGCATGGCAACCTGGTTGGCATGGAGGAGTTGGGCTGAAGACCATGTTACCCATGCTCTATAACGTCATGACTAGCACATTTTAGGCCAAGAAACCGTACAAGTAAAACTTAAAGGGGCAAACAATATGGAGCAATTCGATCAATTAGCAGCCGTTGCAAGCACAAAGGCGTCAGGCATGAATCAGTGGAAGTACTGCTGAGCACCTTGGGTATGCAAGCAAAGAATTTCAATGTGACTTAACGCATGTGACATAGATACATAGATACATAGAAAATAGGTGCAGGAGTAGGGCCATTCGGCCCTTCGAGCCTGCACCGCCATTCAATATGATCATGGCTGATCATCCAACTCAGTATCCCGTACAAAGTATTTATTCATTCATTCAGGTTCAACTTTTGTTCTCAAAACCAGCAGTATAGCAGGATTTGCTTCGTTGCCATTTGTGGGATTGCTGGGTTCAAACTGACTGCAGGGTTATCCAACCACAGGAGTGTCTACACTTTATCGGATGTAAAACATGTTCCAAGACAATGAAAGACACCAAAGACAATTTTGGGAATCTAACTTTTACCTCAGCCCTATCCCTCTGGCTTGAAGATGCAATATTTCAGCAGGCAATAAAATCCAAATGCCAGACACAAAATACTGGAGCAACTCAGCGGGTCAAGCAGCATCTCTGGATAAAATGGATAAGGTGACGTTTTGGGTTGGAACTCTTTTTTAGACTCTTGAGCCACCTATTCTTTTTCTCCAGAGATGCTGCCTGACCCCCTGAGTTGCTCCAGTATTTTGTGTCTATCTTCAGTATAAACCAGCATCTGCACTTCCGTCCTGCACAAAATCTAATTGGTCCCGTGTTCTGGGAGGCTCTCTAATTTTAACTTTCACCAGCATTGGAGCTCAGTATGAAACACAATACTTCCTCAGTTTCAATCTGGTTTCACAAACAGTGAACAATTCTACATCATGTCACTTTTTTAATTACAGGATAGCTAAATTCCCCTATGAAGTAATGCTGCCTTTAAGTTTTTTAAATTCTGAATAATCTGTTTTAAACAATAAAAAAATAATGAAATATTGGAACAGCTAATCCTTTCTTTCAAGAAGGGAATGTGCAAATTCAATATTTTCTCATGTTGTCTTCAGTAATGAGCAGGCCAATAGAAAGTAAAAATAAATGTTTAATGTTTCAATTTATCATTAATTTACAAGAAAACCTATTTGAATAAGTTGCACTGTCATTAATCAACAGCATAAGCATTATTTCAAACCTCCTTTATTACATATTGTCTTTTTCCATGCAAAGTCAGCATGGCTTCCAACTTGCACAATCTTCCTACACTTGATTCCCCTGCCCTCAGCACTTTGCAGAGCACTTAAACTGGCTATCTCTGGCCCACTCAGACTTCCCCTGGTTATGCATCAACCACATGCCAAAGGAAGGTGAAGTATATGTAGTCACTAACACCTGCCTGGGAATGCAAAACATTCACTTCCTGATTTCTGTTCCAAACATTATCCTGATTCAATCACTTCCCCAGTTCTCTAATGCCAAGAAAACATCAAGCTGGTATACTACAAGTAAAACCTATTAGTCACAACACACGGCCTCGACTTCACAACTCACCAAGGTATCCAGAGATTCTCTGTCCAATCAACACAGCAAACTTGGAAGACATTGAAGATCCCTTTGCACTGGGGAGACAGAAGCTGATGGGCTCTACCGTTAAGGCTCAGGTTCCCCCAACTATCATTAAAAGCACTTTGGCTAGATTTTCACATCCCAATGTTGCAACGCTGGTGCTAGATCAGAGTTCCATCAGGGTTGACGTTAAAACACACCTTCTCTGATGTGCAGGAAAGACGCAAGCACCACACTTCTAACAAATTCATCAAACATGTCAGTTAAATGTATCTGCATTTCACATTCAGCATACATGGTGCTACAAAAACAGCTCTTCACACCCAATTTCAAGGTCCATCTTTGAAAGAAATAATTCAGCCACAAAAAGAGTGTTCTAATCTATCACGATTAATTCCAATGTCTCCAGACAAACTCGGATAATCCAAATTCCAGGTGCACATATTTTGCTGAATACACTATTAAAATTATGTTATGCAGATTCAATCTATTGAAATTGGAAAAACCGAGATAAGAAAAGTTGAAGAGTGGTGCAAGAAATGCAGGAGAAATTGCCAATAACAACAGTGTATTTAAACATGGCCTTGAGTGCGCAGATGTAACAAGGGCAAAGTTGTCAGATTTAATTCTTATTATAGACAAGAACTTCTGGCACCCACACATGCTTAGTTAAACACAGGAAAGCTGTTGTTAGGATTATCCTGCCCCTTCATTGAAGATCCCTTTACACAGTGCACTGCTGTTATTTTTCCAAATACATTCAACATAGCATCTGGTTTGATATGAACTTCAATGTCATAAGCACTATTCCAAACTCAGCGATAAACTGTAGCTGAATTTTCAACGGCTCACTATGATAATTACTGCTGACCAATTTTCGTCCCTCTGAAGTCTCATTTGTTCTATTCCATGATAAGAATTCCATTGATATTCATATTTGTTTTTTCCAAGTTCATCGACTTTATTATTTGGTATCGTTGTTTGGTAAAGTTAAATTTGGCGATACAGCGCGGAACCGAGTCCACGCTGACCAGCGATCCCCGCACATTATCACATCCCACACAGACTAGGGCCAATTTACATTTATACCAAGCCAATTAGCCTACAAACCTGTACGTTTTTGGAGTGTGGGAGGAGACCGAAGATCTCGTAGGAAACCAACGAGGTCACGGGGAGAACGTACAAACTCCGTACAGACAGCACCCGTAGTCGGTATCGAACCCGGGTCTCTGGCGCTGTGTGCGCCGTAAGGCAGCAACTCTACCGCTGCGCCACCGTGCCATCCAAAGTGTACTCCCAAATGTGATATTTAATTCTAGACTAGATCTTAAAAGAAATGCATTCAATTTTTAAATCAAGCTACCTTTCAGGTTAACAGCAGGTACTTTTGGCTTTTCCACTCAACATTCCATCACCCGCAAAATAACAAGCAAAAGTTCCAGTGACAATTCCTTCTCCTGTTGTTTCTGGGCAAGTTGCTGAATAAAAATGAGCTTCTGGGCTTTGAAAAAGTGACTGCAGTTCAAAACCAAGCTTTGAACTTTTCTGTGATTCTCCATCTCAACTTTGCTTGTGTTAACCCCCTGTCTCACGGTGCGAGCTGACCCACGAGGTACCCCGAGCTTAAAACAAATTTAACTCGTGATAATCACGTACGATTAACGTAGCGGGAACGTCGGAACTCGTGGACGCAACTTAGCGACTCTTGGCGCTAACGGGCAGGTACCCGTGACACTTGTTAACTCTTGGAAAAATTCAAACATATTTAAACCTTTCCACGAGTAAAATGTACTCTTGAGGTTAAAATTTGAAACATTTAAACACGTTGTAAGAACGTAGTGGCCCGTGCGTTTACCTTAGTGACTCGTGAGTCTACCGTGGGAACTCTTTAACTCAGCGGGCAGGCAGCATCTCTGGAGAGAAGGCATGGGTGATGGGATGACATTTCCCAAATTGGGGGGAAGTGGGGGGTTGGAGGAGGGAGGGGGGGTGGAGGAGAGAGGGTGGAGAGTGGAGGGAGAGGAGGGGGAGACAGATGGGGGTGTCTTCATTCACTAGCGGCTGGTGCCGGTCACTGAAACAGGCAGGTGAGATTTCACATCCACCTTGTGTGTGTGTGTCTCTCTCCCTCCCTCCCTCCCTCTCACACAGGCTGAGAGACTCTGCCTCTGTGAGTGTACGTCTCTTTCTCCCCCTCTCCCACACACAGTAAGACCGAGGTAAGTCCATCTGTGTAAGTCCATCTGTGTCTCCCACATACACAGTAAAACTCTGCTTTGTGTGTATATACGTCTCCCCCCATTTCTCTCTTCCCCCCCCCACCTCTCTCTTTCTCCCCACACATAATAAGACCAATGTATTCTGCTTAGTCTCTCTTCCCTCCCACACACAGATAGACCGAGGTCCTGTGCGCTCTTTCTCTCGCCCCAGTCACGCCGAAGTACACCACACTGCCTCTGTGCCTCTCTCTCTGTCTCTCTCCTTCATACACAGTCAGAGGTCCACACTGTCTCTGTGTCTCTCTCTCCCCTACACACACACACAGACTGAGGTACACACTGCCCGTTGTGTGTGTGTGTGTCTGCCTCTGTCTCTCTCCCACACACACAGTTAAAGGTACTCCACGCTGCCTGTGTGTGTGTGTGTGTCTCTCTCTCTCTCTCTGTCTGTCCCACCCCCCACACCCACACACAGTCAGTCAGTCAGAGGAACTCCACACTGTGTGTGTGTGTGTGTGCCTCTGTCTCTTCCTATCACAGTCAGAGTGAGGTACTCCCCCCACAGTCTCTCCGCGGTATCTCCCCGGGCAGGGTGCATCTGCCTCCCTCAGGCTGCCCAGGCAGTCAGACACGACTCCGACGGCGGGCTCCATGCACAGCTCCTGCCGGCCGGCTGGGAGCGGCGACGGAGGACAGGGGGAAGTTGGCCACCAGCGGGGCAGTCTCGGCTCTCCATGCAGTCCGAGTCTCGCTGGATCCTCGTAATCCTCTGCCTCTGTCAAATGGGTGAGTTTAACCTGACCCACCCCCCCCACCTCCCTCCACCTCAACTCACGCCTGGACACCAAAGCAGCTCAGGAGGCGAACCCTGAGCTCCGTCTCCCAACAATCTGATGTGCGCATCCGTGCACATTCAAAGATTTCATCTCCAGTCTCCCCGCAGTGTGTAGACCTGGCAGTAAATTCAATAAAATATAGCAAACCTCCGCCTGATGGTGTGTGTGTGTGTTTCAAACAAATCATCAGTATAACTGCTCTGGCACTGGACGGTGCGCATTTTCCCTTTGTAGGTCACATCAATAGATGCGGCCGCGCTGAATTCTATCTTTAACTCAAAGCCGCAGGATGGAGATGTTGCTTATTAAAACGGACCTTCATTGAAGGTTGGCTCAAGAGTAACTCGGGAAAGGAACTTGTTAACTCGGGAGACCAACTTGGAACATCGCAGAAATGACAGTTAACGGCAAACTTGAGTCATACCCATGCGAACTCGGTTAAACTCTTGATCATACACTTGGAATCTCGTGCACAACCACGAGTCTTTCGCTCGGGGTACCTCGTGGGTCAACTCGCACCGTGAGACAGGGCTATAACAAATATCACAAAAAGAGCAGGTCTTTCTTTCTTTAAGTAGGTTGCTCAAAGATCAGACAGAGAACTCATTATCAAGTCAAGTCACATTTATTTATATAGCACATTTAAAAAACAACTCTCGTTGGCCAAAGTGCTTTACATTTGTTATACGAATAGCATAAACAAAACAAACTACATACATATATACATATAGCCCTCACTCAGAGGACGTCAGGAAAGGCTTAGGAGTATAGATAAGTTTTTAGTCTTGACTTAAAAGAGTCGATGGAGGGGGCAGTTCTGATGGGAAAGGGGATGCTGTTCCACAGTCTAGGGGCTGCAACCGCAAAGGCGCGGTCGCCCCTGAGCTTATGCCTAGACCGTGGGATATTCAGCAACCCCAAGTCGGCCGATCTGAGGGGCCTGGAGGTGGAGTGGTGGGTGAGAAGACTTTTTATGTAGGTGGGGGCAAGCCCATTGAGGGCTTTGTAGACATGGAGGAGGATCTTGAATTTTATACGGAACCGCACAGGGAGCCAGTGGAGAGAGGCCAGGATCGGGGTGATGTGGTCCCTTTTTCGGGTGCCCGTCAGGAGTCTCGCTGCGGCGTTTTGGACCAGTTGCAGGCGGGACAGGGAAGATTGGCTGATGCCAGTGTAAAGGGAGTTGCAGTAATCTAGGCGGGAGGAGATAAATGTGTGGATGATCTTTTCGAGGTCATCAAACTGGAGGAATTGTTTTATTTTAGCTATCGTCCGAAGCTGAAAGAAGCTAGCTTTTACCACAGCATTGACCTGTTTGTCAAATTTCAGTGCTGAGTCAAATATCATGCCTAGGTTTTTGACGTGAGGTTTGAGTAGTGGGGTAAGGCTTCCAAGGCTGCCTGCTATCATTTTGATTGAGATGTTAATGAAAACTAGGTTGTTACTATCCTCACTGAATAAACTAGGAATGGATTATTAAGATCAACAGCTAATTATGTTTGTGGAATGTTGAATGGTAATTCTTGAAGAAAGGATTATTTCATATTTTGTCAAATCACCGCAGAGGTTCCCTTTGAACTGAGTGACATCGACTGCATTGTCAAACAAATTATCAGTTTTATTTATTTTAATTGTGTATGCAACAACATATCCAAGTTAGGTAGATGTCCTTGCTGTAGACACGCTATGTGACCCCAAATCATCTTTAATCAGCACTACACTTTAACAGCACAAAGTATGGTTAGATGTTAGAACATTCCAACTGCTGCTTGAACTGAGCAGTGCCGGAAGGAAGTAAGTGTTAATATAAACGTTATCGTGGGGTGGGGTTAGTGATGCTAACTATATGTGATTGGCAAGGTGACTTCAACAAATATTCTTCAAAAGTACTTACAGCTAATAAAACTTCTCAAGAGATACTGTCACCTGACTAAGAGTTCAATTACGAATGGCAACAATATTAACCATTATGAAGTGAATTGTAGGGATCAGTAATATAACAAAAAGTCACAAAGCGATAATGTGGGCTTGCTCCCATTTCTGGTCCCATCCACCTAACTAATTGATCTAAGATAAGACACAAAAAGTCAGAGTAACTCAGCGGGTCAGACAGCATCTCTGGAGAAAGAGAATAGGTAACGTTTCGTGTCGAGACCCTTCTTCAGACTGAGAATCTGGAAGTGGCTGAGGAGGAGTTGTATGTGGGGATGGTTTCGGCAGTCCAGCCTGACAGTGAGGGTCAATAGATCTCTCCGCTATAACTAAAATCCATTACAAAAAAGTCTGTAATAATGAGAGTTTACTGTATTACAAGCTTACTCAGTAGATGATTACCTATGTCTCACAAACATGAGATAAGACAACCTACTGGTTAAGAAAAAGTGCTCAGGGAGCAGCTACACATGTCAAAGTCAACTATTTAGACATTATAGAACTGCTGTGCTTAATGTAGCAATGGTACAACATTTTGAGATTTTAAAAATCAAGTCTGCAATTTATCCCATCAGATAAAGCATACAAAGAAGTTTAATTTGACACCTAATTCACTTTCATATCTTCAGTATTAAAAAAGTTATGGCCATTTTCATACTCGGAAATTAGCATCTTGTTCCCTATTGCTTTTCCATTGACTTAACACAAAAGCTGTGATCGAGGACAGTCAAAAGCCCATAACTTTCTTAAAAATTAAGAGAACTGAAAGAAATTTTCAGTTATTATAGATTGAAGCATTCTGAAACAAATATGAAACAATCTTACTTGGATGACATGAAATTAAAGCATATAATTAGTTAGTTACCTAATTGTAGCTAATTACAAAATTCAATTACTAGATCTAAACATCTATCTTTCTTAAGAATAGATTAACATTTTTAAATAGCCTAAGTGTCCAAATAACATTCACACAAGAATTCACAATATAACATAATTCTTAAATCTCATTGTCATGGATTTATAGGCCAAATGGAAGGAATTTAATGTTTAATACCTGTAAATTAATGGGCATTTAAATCATCTTGCGAGTGGGTTTTTCTGGAACGCGATCATTTGGAACATTGCGGTTGCGGTGAATTTAAACCCGTATCAGCATGAAAAATACTGCCGTTAGTTCGGGGAAAAGAATCACCGTTTCGCATTTTAAAATGTGAATTAAAGGCCTCTTAAGAAGCACTTTTATACATAAAATAAACTGCTTTCGTTTACCTGTCCCGTGCGTGAAATCCGTCCCCGTTGTCGACGTTGACGGCTTTAGAAGCTGATTTAAAATAACTCCAGCGCTGAAATTGTCGGGCGAATAAAAATAAAAAACACACAAAACGCCCGTCGGAACGATTCTTCAGCAAGTTTGCACTCCAACGAAATATATTTCAGGACAAGGTAGGAGAAACCCGCGTTTTAACCCCGCCCCCCCCTCAAAGGAGCCAAAATTGCGCACACGGACAGTGGCAGAATTGCAGCGCCGCTGAAGGTAGGTAATGTAACATACCTACTTAATGGGAGTCACGGCAATCTGAATCACTGCAAGGAGATCTATAGTGATGATAAATCATCTCTACTACCAGTGGCAATGAAGCTCATCATATCCTCTGCATGATATCCTTTGGAATTATACCAAAAATCAGTCATCAGTCCAACCAACACTTATTTATGACAAAATTAAGCCCATTTTCACCCACACATTTCAGCAACAATGGGAACTGAGGAAGAGACATCATTGACTGAGTATGTAACATATGTATCTCTACAGATTATCCCAGGAAGGCTTGCTAGTCCATCAATGTTAAAAGAAAAACAACAGAGAATTTAAACATAATAATGCACTGCTCAGCCCAAATAGTTCATGTCAGTTTACCTCCCACAAGAGCAAAGTCTTGGGAATGTGCCTACATAAAAACAACTGGCTTACAAGTCCCGCCAAATCCCCAGAAAATGTTTTTTGTGCTGCATCCAATTGAGTATTTTACTGCTGTAAAATCCCAAAGTCTGAATCTCAACAAACTGCAGCTAAGTTTGAACCTTAACTAAACCTACATGTTGAGGTTATTCTTGAGGTTTGGCCACAAGAACCCTTGAAATCTCTGAAATGCTGCCACTGATGTTTCTAATGTTTTTTCCTCAAATGTTCAGTGGTGGGCGGTGTAGTTTGTTATGAGCCACAAAAAGAGTACTCGCTCCTACGCATTTATTGTAGAACTGTAGACAACTGCATGAAGAAGGATCTCGACACGAAACATCACCCATTCCTTCTCTCCAGAGATGCTGCCTGTCCTGCTGAGTTATTCCAGCATTTTGTGTCTACCTTCGATTTAAACCAGCATCGGCAGTTCATTCTACATACTAACTGTCATATTCATTAAAAAAAATTAAACTTTTACAAACCAATTCCTCCTCAATCACTTTAATCAAAATCATTGCTAGTGCACTGGAATTCCAAAACTACAATTTCATCTAATCCAGAGTATTCCCTTTCTTATAATCCCATGCCATTATTTCCACGTGCAGATATCATGGAATGGTGAAATGCTTGGTCACTTATATAGAAGTCACCACCTTGGATGCATCAAAGGTGATGTATAAACATCCATACTTAATTGGTGAATCCATCTGATCATAGGGACCAAGCAAGTCTGTAAACTAATTTACATTCAACAATTTTGTTTGCTAGAAAGGTTCCCCTGAGCATTTCAATAGACAATAGACAACAGGTGCAGGATTAGGCCATTCGACCCTTCGAGCCAGCACCGCCATTCAATGTGATCATATGGCTGATCATCCCCAATCAGTACCCCGTTCCTGCCTTCTCCCCATATCCCCTGACTCCACTATTTTTACGAGCCCTATCTAGCTCTCTCTTGAAAGCATCCAGGCAACCTGCCTCCACCGCCCTCTGAGGCAGAGAATTCCACAGACTCACCACTCTGTGAGAAAAAGTGTTTCCTCGTCTCCGTTCTAAATGGCTTACTCCTTATTCTTCATTTTAATTAGTTTAATATTTATACACACACGCATACGCACATGCACACATAAATACACAAAAAGCTGGAGCTACTCAGCAGGTCAGACAGCATCTCTGGAGAAAAGGATTCTCTAACTTCAAGTAACCCTTGCATCCCCTCTCTCTCCGGCCCTCCCCTACCCTAGTTGTTGTACTAGTTTCACCATTGTCCTGATGAGTTCCATTGTCTGTAACTTGTTTTCACCTAGCCTGCAGCTAACAATGGCCTGATCATTTATCATCGCTACATTTTTGCATATCTTTCATTCATTTGTTCTATATCTCTCGACATCACCATCTAAATGTTTTGTTTCCTTTCCCTGACTCCCAGACTGAAGAAGGGTCTCGACCCGAAACATCACCTATTCCTTTTCTCTAGAGAAGCTGCCTGTCCTGCTGAGTTACTCCCACAATGGCTGATGACATCCAAGTTTAACTCACTACTTTCGCTACACCATCAGACTGTTTGTCTGATATTTCAGAAGGTAGGAGCAGACACCTGCTCCAATTAAAATGTGGGAGGGCTGAGAGCATTGTCTTTGCTCCTCGTCATTTCAAACTCTGTTCTTTAGCTATTAAATCCCCAAACTTAACCTGACCAGTCACAGCCTTGATTTAGCCTTTGAGTTGAGTTTCAAATCTTGAAACTATCTCTGAATTTGCCTGTTCCACCTGCAAAAGATCACTCGACTCTAGCTCTGACAGCTAAAACTCGCATCCTATGTCTTTGCCAACTCCAGATTTAACTATTCCAATGCATTTCTGGGTGGTCCTCTCAATACATTCTGGAAATGTAAAATCATCTAAATCCTCCCATTACTGCTATGGTATCACCAGTGCATTGAGTACTGAGCCCATTGAGACATGGCAAACAATTTCACCAGCTCTGGTTACATATGCATTGGTGGAATAGAAAACTTTGAGGATTATTGAACAAAGGCATGTACAAGGTGCAACATCAAATTATAACAACACTTTCACAGAAATCCTTATGAAAGGTAACATCTAGATTGATTAGTATGGGTGTCAGAGGTTATGGAGAGAAGGCAGGAGAATGGGGTTAGGAGGGAAAGATAGATCATCCATGATTGAATGGCAGAGTAGACTTGATGGGCCGAATGACCTAATTCTGCTCCTATCGCTAATGACCTTATGAACTTAGATGGAGATAACTCACTAATACAAGTCAATCCTCAAGTCTAAATATAACAGGGGCCAGGTTAACCCAGCGTTCCTTAACAGCTCTTTGGAGTCCTTAAAACCTTTTGGAACAACATGCATTTGCATACATGTCATATAAAACAATATATGAGTTTCCTCAACCAGTAGAACCTTGCGATTTGCAGAATAGCGGATATCGCACCATAACTGAACGAATGACATATGCCCAACAATGTCACTTTGCATAGAATGAAAATATGCAATTTACTACAACGGGTATCGCAGGTACTATCACAACATTTAATAAACATTTGGACAAGTACATGGATGGAATAAGTTTGGAGGGCTATCAACCAAAAGCAGGCAGGTAGGACTAGTGTGGATGGGGCATGGTGGTCAGCGTGGGCAAGTTGGGCGAAAGGGCCCGTTTCTACGCTCTTTGACTCTATGTGTAAAATCATGAGGGGGACAGATAATCTGAATGCACAGTGTCGTTTTACACAGAGCAGGGGAATCAAGAACCAGAGGGCATAAGTTTAAGGTGAGAGGGGAAAGAGTTAATAGGAACCTGAGGGGCAACTTTTTTTACACAGAAGGTGGGGGGGGGGGGGGGGGGTGTAGAACGAGCTGCCAGAAGAGGTAGTTGAGGCAAGTACTATAACAACATTTAAAAGACATTTGGACAGGTACAAGGATAGAAAAGGTTTTGGGGGCTATGGGCCAAAAACAGGCAGGTGGGACTATCATGGATGGTGCATCTTGATTGGTGTGGGCAAGTTGGGCCGAAGGGCCTGTTTCCATGCTGTATGACTCCATGTCGACGCTCCCATGCAATTTGGCAATAGGCAACAATGATATTACCGAAATTTAACAAGTGTAAATGGTTATTGGCATAAGCAATCACTTCTGCGTGTTTGAACAAACATATATGAATTCATGCTTTTTTATTAACTTACTAATCCCCCAAAAAGTGAGTTAATTCAAACCATAAATGTTATCCAGCATTCAAAACCAAAGGGAAAAACCTGTGCATCTTCTACTTTACCAAATTGTATATTCCAAAGGAAGATTTCAGTACATGGTGTATATTTACCTTGTTTGAGTGCTTGTGTCTGGGCAGGCAGTGAATCAAATCTTCTGCTGCGAACACACATGAGTTTTTCCACCCGCTCTTCAGTAATTTCCAACGGGCTGGGAAGCTTGTTGCAAACCATTGCTATTGTACTGCATTAAGGAATATAAAGTGTAGGACTGGATTCATCTGGACAGCTTTGTATCAAAGAGATGGATCTTTTTTCCTGTTAACCATTTCTGCCACAATTTTGTTTAGCAGAAAATGCCATCATTATACTGTTTTGCTTTTATCTTAATGGCATCTTAAATGCTTGATCCTGTATTGTGCAGAAATCATCGCCAAAATGTACACATATGATTATTTAATCAATATAACATTTTCCCCTTTCTATGGAAATATTTTTTCCAGCACTTTTGTGGCTTTTAAAAGGAATCATGGATGTAATCTGAAGTATTTGTACGATGCACATTTTCCCAGGCCAAGGGGCAGTCATAGTTAATATTATTGAAGCAAAACATTGCAATTCTGGAATAAAATCATGTTTTTTGTAGCTGTCTTCCCCGTGTTGCATTTTGCACCATAAATGTCCAATATCCCCAAAATTAGACTTCTGGTGATTGATTTTTATCAATATCCCATCTCCTGACTACAACTGACAAATTATCAGACAAAGCTAAACCACTTGACTTGTCAAAGAAAAGCAAGGTTCATGTTGCCTGACTGACGACCATCCAGTGGCTCTGACATTCACCACCATGAAGTGCTTTGAGACAATGGTCACAGCCTCACAGCCAACCTTGATCCACTGCAGTTCACCTACTATCATAACAGGTCTACTGCAAATGCCATCTCCTGATTACAGCTTTACCTCGGCAAGGCCAGCAGCATAATCAAGGGCGAGTCTCACCCGGGTCACTCTCTCTTCTCCCCTCTCCCATTAGGCAAGAGGTACAGAAGCGTGAAAACACACACCTCCAGATTCAGGGACAGTTTCTTCCCAGCTGTTATCAGGCAACTAAACCATCATATCACCAACTAGAGAGTATCCTTGACCTACCATCTACCTCATTGGAGACCCTCGGACTATCTTCAATCAGACTTTAATCAACCTTATCTTGCACTAACCGTTATTCCTTTTACCCTATATCTGTACACTGTGGACACCTTGATTGTAATCATGTATAGTCCTCCCGCTATGGCAGATAGTACGCAAAAAATAGTGCTTTTCACTGTACCTCGGTACACATGACAATTAACTAAATGCAACTCCATCTACACTTTATGCTGCCCCAGGAAAGCAGCTCTTCTTCTTGCGTCTGGCGTGCACAGCCTAAAGTTGTAGATCAAGTGGCATGAAAAACTACATCTATTTGTTTGTGCACGTTGGGTTAATTGTGGAAATAATTAAAGATCACTCATTCCCTCTTCTCCTGTTTCGCGAGAGGCAGAAGATACAAATGTTCAAAAGCAAACACCACCAGATTCAGGAACAGCTTCTTCCCCGCTGTGATCAGCCGACTGAATGGTTCTCCCATAAGCTGGAGTGTAGTCCAGATCTCTCAACCCATCCCATTGTAGACCTTGCACTTATGGTCTGTACTTTCTCTGTCGTACTATTATGCTGTAATCATATATTCTGCACTCTGTTATTTTCACTTGGCATAACCTATAGTATGTGTATGGCTTGATTGTACTCTTGTAAAGTATGATTTGACTGAACAGCAACGCAAAGTTTTCCATTGTATGTCGGCCCCCATGACCATAATAAACCAATACCGTTACCAGAACAATAAACACAAATTCCTCGAGAAAGTATGACTTTTTCAAATATATACTTCACTTAATATTTGCAAGATATATTTGTTGGCCATTTCCTGTCATTCACAGAACAAGTTAGAACATTCCAATTATTTAAATGATTTGTGTAGGAAGGAACTGCAGATGCTGGCTTAAACCAAAGATAGACACAACAAGCTGGAGTAGCTCAGCGGGACAGGCAGCATCTCTGGAGAGAAGTAATGGGTGACGTTTTGGGTCAAGACCCTTCTTCAGACTTAAATGATTTATTGTATGTCTGCATGGCACCAAATTGTTTTTAAAATAATTTCCAAGAGGCTGAGGGGGTTTGACTGGGGTTCTGGCCCATCAGTGTTCAGGCATGAGATGGCCTTAAACCGTGACCTTTCCCCAACCAGTTTCTGAGAGACCACACAGAGATTCAGTGTGTCCTGAAGCGTGGAATGTGCCAGTCTGTAGCATTTGGTCATGGACAGCTTATGGCTCTGCATGCCCCGCACGTTTCTGGCACACCAAAGGCAGTCTTTCACCAAGCTGATAATCTCCCAGCAGCAGTTGCCGTTCGTCTCCGTCTACATGGCTGGGAACAGACATGGGGCAGTTTGCTGTGTAAGGCAGCTGTTCAGGATGAACCTTAAGAAAGTCCAGTGCCAAACCTTTTTGGCAAACACACGCTTCAGAAGAAGATGGATGACAGTTCTTCCTCTGCACAGTACATGGAGTTGCTGAAGATCCAACTATGCATGAAGAATGTGATAGACAGATCTATCTCCTCAGCAGATAAAGTGTCGGTGCTTATTTGAAAGGTCTGAATATAAAGCATTATTCCAAATGACTTGGATAGTCTGCTCAGTAAACCATTCGACAATATCCACCAAGTGAAAATAAAACAAAATTCTAAACGCTGGAAACCTGAAAAAGAAACAGAAAATGCTGGAAATCCTCAGCAGTTTCAGGACATGTCTCTGGAAAGAGAAGCAATGCATTTGTTTCAATTGAAGGCCCTTTGTCAGAAGGTCAGAACTTTGATTTGAAACGTTAGCTTTGTTACTCTTCTCACAGATGCAGCCCGGCAGGATCTACGACCTAGTCTTCCAGCACGTCCCGTACAACTTCCTGTGCAGTCCTTTGCCTCATTGACTTGTGATCAGACCTGCACAAACTTTCTTAAAATGAATGTGATATGTATGGTGCACCCAAATGGAACATTCTACCATGATATGATCCAAATGTGTGTGGGTATACGCACAGCATGATGCAAAGAGGAAGAAGATTGGACTTCTCTGCCTTCCATCACAGTGAGAATGTGGGGAATCCGCTGTGGTGGATGTTTATGTTAACTTTTATGTAGTTGTGAGTCTTGTTGTTTTTTCTTTTGTATGGCTGTATGGTAATTCGCATATCACTGTACCTTAATTGCTACATGTGACAATAAACGACCTTTGAAACTCCATGAGCGAGCCACAGAATGAGGGCCAACACTTCTACTGACTTTCACTAGAGAAATGTGCATGGCTTATCTGCTGACACAATCTATTTTACATCTTCAGATAAAATGGAGGATGGTTTAGGTAATGGATTTGACAGAGACGTTGAAACACGCTCATAATGTAGCAGTGAAACAGCAACTCTACTTCGTTCTGTAGAGGATGCCTTTCCCCACTGATTTTGAAATGCCGCCATGCGCAAAGACCTAGGTCTGAGCAGATCCAGTCCCACAAAATCAAAGAGTCTGAAGAAGGGTCTCACCGCAAAATGTCACCCAATCCTTCTCTCCAGAGATGCTGCCTGTTACTCCAGCACTAAGTTACTCCAGCATTTTGTGTCTGTCCACAAAATCAAATGCAACTCAACGAAGAAGCTGCTACTTCATTCATCCTGAAGGAGCCATGCAAGGAGCCATGCAAGTTCAACTAAAGTTAATGGAAAGGTCACGTCATCTCAGGAGGCTGTAGTCATCCTTGGAGGACTCTAAGGCATTTACATTTATCAAGGGGAACCAATGATCTGAATCTTGTTAGCCAAGGGTAAAAACATTCCTTCAGTCCAGCAACATTGGTTAGTCACATATTTTGTTTTCTGGCCTGCAACCCACTGCATACATGAGCTGCCACATTCTGTATCATAACATGTCAGATAATTTGATCTACAATTCTTTTATCCAGAACCATACAGTACACTTTTTGTAAACCCTCAGACAAACATTTACTGTATTCCCCTTAAATATATTCAATTTTATTAGCTTGAACCCACAGCATCCTGGATATATTTTTATACACTAAAAAAATCAATTATTTAAACAAGGGTCTCTTTTCTAAATATATAAAGAGAAAAAGCTGGAAATACTCATAGTCAGGCAATATATGCAGAGCCAAAACAGAACTCTTATCAGCTTTTTTAAAAATTTCAGATTTCCAGCATCTGCAACGTTTTTCTTCACCCTTATTTAAAACTCACATTTAAATATAGATCAATTAGTATTTTTGAGTTAGTCATGCAATTAAAAAAAATAAAAGTTTCCCATTTGGATGAACTACTGTGATCTCAGCATTATGCATACAGGGTTTGTACAACCTGCAAGATTGATGGATTCCAATGCATCATAAGGCCATCTTCAAGCATGTAAGACTCAAGTATTGACTACTCTGGACACTTATTTTCCAAAGAAAATAATTGTTTTCTTCCAGGCCAATTATGTGCTATTGTGGGCGGCACGGTGATGCAGCGGTAGAGTTGCTGCCTTACAGCGCCGGAGACCCGGGTTCGATCCCGACTATGGATGCTGTCTGTTCGGAGTTTGTACGTTCTCCCCGTGACCGCGTGGATTTTCTCTGAGATCTTCAGTTTCCTCCCACACTCCAAAGACCTACAGGTTTGTAAGTTAATTGGCTTGGTATAAGTGCAAATTGTCCCTAGTATAGGATAGTGTTAATGTTTGGGAATCATTGGTCGGAGCGGACTCGGTGGGACGAAGGGCCTGTTTCCACGCTGTATCTCTAAACTAAACCTAAACTACAGTAGACAAAATTGCTGGAGAAACTCAGCAGGTGCGGCAGCATCTATGGAGCGAAGGAAATGGGCAACGTTTCGGGCCAAAACCATTCTTCAGACTGATGCAGGGTGGAGGGGGGGGGAGGGGGGGCGGGAAGAAGAAAGGAAGAGGAGGAGGCAGAGGGCTGGGGGAGAGCTGAGAAGGGGAGGGGAAAACTAAACTACTGCAGCCTGACATGTCAAGGAATATGGTGAAACACTGGTGATGCATCAGGAGGTGATTGTTTGTTCATTCTATACACTGTAGAAGACTGCATCACCAGACCACAGCATGTGTATGATCAGAGCAAGGATAACCATCTTCACTGTTACTTAGGTCCTGATTTAAAACTTGATCATGGTCATGGTCAAAATACCTTTATCAAAGTAAATAAATGGAAGGATAAACTTCAAAATTCATCCACAGAATGAAACACGGTCAGTAAAGTAAAAGAATGAAAGCGTGTCGGAAAGAACAGCAGATGCTGGTTTAATTCGAAGATAGACACAAAGTGCTGGAGTAACTCAGCGGGAGAGGCAGCATCTCTGGAGAGAAGGAATGGGCGACATTTCAGTTCGAGACACTTCTTCTTGAGATCCTTCTCTCCAGAGATGCTGCCTGTCCCGCTGAGTTACTCCAGCATTTTGTGTCAACAAAAGAATGAAAGTCTGATTGAATAGCTTAATATTTTCAACGGTTCAGATCATAGACTTTCTGCCATTAATATTTAAGGTTTTCACTGTTGACTGATGGCTATTTCAAAATGTTGATCGCTGTCATAATAGGTACAACTTATCAGTCATATTGTAAACCATTAGGATCAATGTAATTAATATTTATGAGATTGTTGAGTGGAAATTAGCACCTTGTGATATTGCACAGTCACTGTGGTCTTGCGGTTTTTTCCAAAAAGCTTTTTTTCAGGTATCTTGCTACTGTTTAGGTTGCACAGATGGATTCACAGACATTGTTACAATCACTAAGAATTCAACCAATTGTTAAATATTGAAATCCAATATATATTACACGATATTATCAAAGGATACCCAGCACAGCCTGAGAGATGGGAAGCCACTGAGTGCAGATGGCATTGAGATGCACTCTAGGATCTGCGTGTCGTGAATCACGAGGTAGAATGGACAGACCCAGTGAATTCACTATCTTGTTAATCTTCTCTTTGTCCCTGGAAACCAAGCAAAAAAAGAGTGTGTTTTCTTCACACATGCCCAAGATATACATTCGTTCATTAAAGTTGTTTTCAGAGGTATGCTCACATTGAAAAATATACAAAATTAAAGCTACTCAGAGAGAGTATATATTTAGAAAACATAAAATTTACATTCCATGCTTAGATTTGTACTGAAATCAGAATATTCTGGCATTCAGCAATGCCACAAAATGGAGCAAATTAGCTCAATTTGCTGTAAATAACCAGGTCAGTTTACATGTAATTGTTGCCTGAACAAGGTACCAGACCAGAGGGGAAAGCCCTGAAATGTAATTCCTATAGTACGCTGAAATATATTTAATTCATCACCACGCAAGATGGCATTACACTGTTACTGTTGAAAGTGAGAAATTCTGGTTCTACGCTGTGTAGGAAGGCATTGCAGATGCTGCTTTACACCGAAGATAGACATGAAATGCTGGAGGAACTCAGCGAGCCAGGCAGCATCTGTCGAGAGATTGAATGGTTGACCTTTTGGGTTGAGACTCTTCTTCAGACCTCTCCAGAGAAGCTGCCTGTCCTGCTAAGTTACTCCAGCATTTTGTGTCTATCTTCTGATTCTTCACTAATACATTTCATAAGTAGTCTGACAAAAAAAAAATGCTGGTTTTGATATTTACCACAGTTTGATTGCAAAGTAACAGTAGCTGTCCAACATTGAGGCGATATTCCGCATGACCCATGCAGGCGTAATAGATATACAAGTAATAATATTTATTGACCACTTTACAAATCCTGTAAATGTCTTAAATTCTTGCCTTAACAAAGCATTCATTTATAATTTATCCATTAAAACATTTTATTTTAGCTCACTTTGCCAGATCTGCTTTATTTTCTTTTTCAAGTGATAAATCTTGCCCTTCACCTTGCTAAATCATTTATGCATGACAGTCCTACAATCTCCAAGAAATTAATATTTATGTCCCGTATGCAAAATTTTAGGAACAATTATCAGGATGAAATAAATTACTTAATTATTTGTACATTGATGTTAATCCTCCAGTTCTTCGTGGAATTGCTGGGCAGCTACAACAGGACAGAAAGCAGCTCTGCCTGGAAAGAGGTTGGTCTAGAATTTGTACATGAAACCAGATCAAACACTGGCAGAGGAGTGAGGTACAGATATAAACTTTATAGTGCCCACGTTTAAAACTTTATAATAAAACTTTCAGAGGAGGTATTAACAGAAGCAACAAATTCAATTGACCGCACTGCCTAAATATTTAAAAATAAGTGAAGTGGAAAATTGCATCTAAACACACAAGCACTGAACTCGTTCACCCAGGCAGCATGAACAGCGTACTGCCTGGTTTAGCCCAATCTCAGTAAACATAGCCAAGAGCCAACTTCAGTTGCAGCAGTTGGCAGCTTTTCTCAAACTCAAACCAAAAATAAAGAATCATGTGAAAGGTTGACACAATCCCGCCACTATGGGAATACACAGACGTTCAGAGTCACGGCCACTCACTGGGAATTAGTCTGGAGAATGATTTGGAGGAACTCGGACCACAACAAAATAACGCAGCATTAGCTTTTTCTTCACTTGGTCTCTGTGAATCAACCTTTTGACCCATTTATAATATGAGGATTATTCAAACAAATGGGTGTTATTTTGACAATATGTGTAGGCAGGCCAAGCTACATCTTGTCAAAGGGACTTCTTCCCTTACATTCTGTTCAGGTACAGTACTTGGATTTTAGCACTGAATTTATTTCTGTTGTTGTGGACATATTCATTATGATCTAAGGTTTGAAGTCAAGGCTCATGAGTGAGCAGAACTCCCAACTGTTCATGGTAGTAATAAAAGAAAAGTTATGTTCTAGTCCAGGCCAAATACAAGTCAGGTAACTCTCATCTGATCTAGCTTTGCAAACATAGCAAGAACGAGTTAATCAAACTTATTTTCACGGAGGCTTATGCTCTTGATCAATTCAGTAAATCTGCAGTTTCACTGAATTTGGGGAGTGGGAAGAACAAGTCTTGTGCAATGACAAAAGGAAATTCTAAATCTATATGCATGATCTCATTGGTCTTATGCGATTGGAGTAATATACTCACAGCATATCATGATATATCTGTCTGATTTCATCATACTTCCTTCATCAGTAATCCCAGGTTCAGATTCTAGACCCTACATGAAACTAAAACCATTTGTAACACTACACTATATCTGACCCTCCGACTATGCTTGATCGGACTTTGTTGGCTTTACCTTGCGCTAAATGTTATTTCCCTATCATGTATCTATACAGTGTAAATGGCTTGATTGTAATCATGTATTGTCTTTCTGCTGACTGGTTAGCACGCAACAAAAAGCTTTTCACTGTACCTCGTGACAATAAACTAAACTGACTGAACTGATCATTGATAATACATGGCCATTATGCAGTCAGTGTATGTAATGATGACCTATATTGCAAAATGTTAGAATTTATTTACTATTACCATAATGCAATTATGTAATAATACTGTTACATGAAAATCCAAATAATTAAAAATCCTCAGTCTTATGGTATTTAATGCTGTTTTTGCTGTGCAGTATTAACAATGATCTTTGGTTTTCACCGAGGATTTGTTGCCAGTCTACATTTGCATAATTGTCATTGATGCAGAACAGTTCACTCTTATGAGAACAAGTCACAAAAAATTCTACTGTCAGATTCGACCATTATTCTTAACCAGCATCAATAATAGTAGAGATTTGTTTAAATTATTTTTAGTCTCAATGCTTCATGAGCAGAAGTACAAAAATGTCACTGCAAAATACATCTTCTTCACCCTTCTGCAAAATGTCATGAAACCACCGCCAGGCTCCAAATTGAAACATTAATCTGATTCAACCTTTCTTTTTAATATATCAACAAAGTTATTTGGTTTCTGCATACTTGTATGCACACCATTCCTTTGAACTTGCCACGTACATAAGCTGAGATATGATAATTAATAGCTTGTCAGGGTACAGGTCATAAGTTGCCTACAAGATACCTGCTTCAAGCTACAAATCTGAACATTTACTCCTCCCACGAAAACCAAAGCAATTTGTTTAGCGTGTAGACAAAAAATAAGAAAAATAAAATTCTCTCCATGGAGTGATTAATTTGCTATGTGTGTTAGAAGTAGCATGTGAGCAAAGTCCACACTAAGTGAGATAATTCTGGACATATATGAAATGAGTGCTCGCTTTAACTCGCTCTGTTTAACATCTTGTCACACTGTTGCTGCATTGTACATTCTCGTATGCAGTGTCTGAAGATTTAAAATTCAAAAAGTATAACTTTAATGAAACATACATTATTAATACGTGGGTGATGCCAGTACTACAATAATGGATGGAATAAAGCACACCAGATAGCAACCAGAATCTGATTAAAGCCGAATGTGGAAGTGATTGAACTTCATAATAAAAATGTGGTGACAGTCAATGCATAAACCGACAGGCTCTAATTAGAAAACAGTCCATGTGGTTTTAGCTTCTGAGAGCATGTGTCATAAAGGATGGCAATTATGGGGATAATACTGCTGTTACACAGGACTGTCGCACTTCAGCTGAGGTTCAAACCTCTGCCGTAAGTAACTCTGATTTCACATTGTGGCTGATTGTCTGTACAACAAGGCTGCTGGTATATTCTACCCATGATGATATTCAGTCAATTATGAACAACCGCTGACAAAAACAATTTTTACCTGACTCTGTGTTGAAATTGGTTTCCTAAAACAGTGCCACTACATATGGGCATTGAGGGCACTTTTCCTGTGTACCGAGGTTTGGCCTCTGTCTAGTGTGTAAAATATCAGGGAATAATTTGTTTAGTTTATACAGCAGGGAAACAGGCCCTATGACCCAACGAGTCCGCGCCGACCAGCGATCCCCATACACTAACACTATCCGACACACATTAGGGACAATTTACAATTATACCAAACCAGTTAACCTACAAACCTGTATGTCTTTGGAGCATTAAAATGGATTGTGGTATAAAACAAGTCTCTCTCCTTGCAACTAGCATCACAATCTACAAAATGGAAGACTTCTACATGTGGTTTTAAGGCATTTACAGATATTAACTTTCATGTTCATGAAAACCACATGACGTGAAAGAGTTATTGCTTACCTTCGGACAACTACAGCCTCGTACAGGCTCCAGATGTTTTCCAACACTAATTGCACAAAGAGAGGCTTTTTTCCTTTCGACTGTGACAACAAAGAAAAAAAATCTCAATGATTTGAAAGATAATTGAGAAGAAACTAAGCTGCTCCAAAAGTTATCAAAACAAGAGTTATTTTTTACAAGAAGGCCATGTTATCTTTTATACCACTGTTCCAGCAAAACATCCCCAGAATTTTAATGAGTGGTCACCTCAGAATTGAATGGAAACCCTGGGCTAACATAGCAGTCGCTGTTTTTCTGTAGTGCCAATCTCCCACCAAATTCAGGAGAATCCCCAAACTCTGCTTGACTCATTTTTATCATGACATTCTGGAGATTAACACAGCTCTTCCCAATAATTCTAAAGGGTTTTGAAAACTGTATTTGTCTCAATGGTTCGACACTAAACGAAGTCACACACTTTATAAAGATATTAAACCTGCTTTAAACCTACAAACAGAGCAAACTTGGACAGAACATAAAACAGAACACCGAATGGAACGCATTCCACTATGACAAAGAATGTCAGACTTTAATTGAAGTATTAACAGTCAAGTACATTTCAATATTTCATACTTCATTTTTAACCTGTAGAATATTAAGTAAGCATGGACATATGTTGTATGTCTGCAAACTACCAACGCAGACAGATAGTATTGCAAATATCTTCCACTGGTGAGAAAGTAATGTCCTAACAGATTTAACACATGACATGAAATAAAATAACTTAGCACTAAATTGGTAATTTAACCAGGCCGAAACAAAAAAACTAACGTTGGAATTTGGAATGTTTGATCTCTAATAGTCAATGGAACCAGCAACAATCTCAAAGCTTCCATACGCCGCCCGTGCAACGAGTGGGTTATGCCCAGCGGGTAATGCCCAGCGGGTAATGCCCAGCGGGTAATGTATATACAGATGGACACAAGTCGATTATGTTGTAAAAATCTCTTGATATGGGTCCCCCACCTCTGCAGTAGTCAGATGCAATACGACTGGTAAGTACAATTGCTAAAGGTGGAGAGACGAAGAAAATTAGTCTGCCAATCGCAGGAATTAACATTTGCACTTACACTAGATATATTTATATAATAATATGAAAGGAAGCCCCGTTATTGTGTAGGGATACCTATGTCAGGCTTTCTGAAGAAGGGTCTCGATCCGAATCGTCACCCATTCCATCTCTGCAGAGATGCTGCCTGTCCCGCTGAGTTACTCCAGAATTTTGTGTCTATCTTCTATCCATATGAACACAGTCACAGAAAACCAACACACAGGTAAAAAGTGACACAAGATGCTGGAGTAACTCAGCGGGACAGGTAGCATCTCTGGAGAGAAGGAATGGGTGACTTTTGGGTTGAGACCCTTCCTCCAGTAATAAAGTGACGATGGAATAGATGAAAGGTTATACTCTGAAATGTACGAATATATCTCGAATGAAGGTTTTTATCGTAGTAAATTATTCCATTCTTCTTTATTATCTTTTTGTTTTTTTTGTTTTTTTGTTTTTGTTTGTTTTTGTTTTTTGTTTTGTTTTTTGTTTTTTTTAATTTTGTTTTTTGTCTCTTCTCTTTTTTCTCTTTCTTTCTTTATTTCATCTATATCTTTTTAGTTCTATTTAGTTTTTAAAAAAAAGAAAAAAAGTATTGGAGACATTGTAATAATAATGGACGATATTAGTAATTTAAAAATGTAAGACTGGTATCGATTTTAATATGATATGTATCTACCTCCAATAAAAAATAATTTCACAAAAAAATAAAGTGACGATGGTTGCGAGTGAATGTAAGAATGCAAACTGGGAGCCTGAGTGACTGGCAAGAGTTTTCATTTTATGAAAATCAAAAAAATACATACAGATGCTAGAAATCTGAAATAACAACAGAAAATACTGAAAAGGTTCGGTAAGTCAAGTGGATAACATTTCAGGTCGGGTCCTTCATCGGAACTGAGGAGAGAAAATTTGTTTAGGTAGAGCAAGTTAGGAGGAACAAAGGGAATGGGATGAAACCAATTTACATTGGCCATTTAGGGGCAGTTAAAATCAGATTAAGATGCTTAATCTGTGTTTAATTTGCTGGTGGTTTCCAGCACATTCTGGTTTTATTACAGGAGTTCCCATGTCAACTGATTTATCAGAAAATCATGAAACAAAGAACTGGAAATAGTAGTTAATACACAAAAGGACGCAAAGTGCTGGAGTAACTCAGCAGGTGATGCAGCATCTCTGGACAACATGGATAGGTAACATTTTGGGTCGAGACCCTTCTTCACTCCAACCCAGTGCCCAACTGCAGTGTATCTCCAACATAGCAGCAGTTTATGGCTAACAATACCTGCAACAAACTTGGGGTTACCATCTCTACCACCAAGAGATTGACTTAACCAATCCTATTAGACAATAGACAATAGAAAATAGGTGCAGGAGTAGGCCATTCGGCCCTTTGAGCCAGCACCTCCATTCAATGTGATCATGGCTGATCATCCCCAATCAGTACCCCGTTCCTGCCTTCTCCCCTGACTCCACTATTAAGGAGTTAACGTTACCTTTTTGCAGTCCCAGCAGGTAATGTTCAAGACAACATGGCCAGCCTCTGTCTAGGTATAATACTGTTTTGTGTTAAACATACGGCATTGTCTTTACATCAGGCAACTTACCTGTGCTCCTTTCATTATCTTCTTAGATTTTGTGTTCAAATAGTAGTCACCCCAAAGAGTCTTCAGCAACACTTCAGAGTTTATACCCATTTTCTCGCTGTACATTTGGACAAACTGCCCAATTCTGCAATCAAAAGAGATTTTCTCATTTAAATGGATCCATCAGCTCTGGTACATGTAATCGATTCACACAGATTATGGAGAAAACAAATATGAGAAACAAGGAACTGCAGATGCCAGTTTACACAAACAGACACAAAGTGCTGGAGTAACTCTGTGGTCAGACAGCATATCTGGCGAACAAGTGTAGGTGACGTTTCGGGTCGGGACCTTTCTTCAGACTGATTGTGGGTTTGGGAGGGGTGGGAGAGGGAGGCAGAGCAAAGTGTGGCAGGTAATAGATGAACAAAGGTGGGTGGGGGTTTTGATAAGCAGATGGGTCCTGAGCCGAAACATCACCTGTCCACGTTCTCCAGAGATGCTACCTGACCCGCTGAGTTATACTCCAGCACTTTGTGCCCTATTTATTCCAGGGTTTTGCAAAAAATAGATGGATATATGTTGACAGACTGGAAGAAATGAAAAATGCAGAGAGAAAGAGAAAGAGAAAAAATAACACATAAAGAGGGAAAAAATACTTATTTCTAACCTACCTTTATAACCTCAAAACATCAAAATCAAATGAAGTATTAAGGTTGTAAAAAAATTAAATGTTAGTAAAACTCAGCAGGTTTGATGATTTATTTATTACGATATAAGAAATGCAGCACATAATTTGCACAAATCAAGATCCTAAAAATGCAATGTGAAAACGATTGGATAACCTATTACAAGGATGTTGATTGGAAGGATGATATTGGTCAGGAAAATGAAGTATCATGCTCTTCCTAAAAACAGTGTTTCTTGTTCAAAATGGAAAATAAATCAAAATGTTTGATCACGTTGCTCAATAAAAACCATGAAGCCAACTTGAAAGCCATTAGATTTGCTATTTTAAACCATTACATGTTAAAAACATTTAACGTAATATAGCACACACCATTGAAACGGACCAGGTTTTAAGAAAACCAGGTGAGACCACAGTCAATTGCCAAGCTACAAAGATGTAGAGAATGGCTTCTCCCTCAGTGTCAATGACCAGTCACACTTTGCTCAGGGTAGTCTGGGAAAGAGTTTGCCAGCCAGCAACCTACATTTCTGTATTCACAATAGCAGTTAATTCCACTCCACAGGGAATTTCCCCATCAATCAGTATGGGAAATCTGAGGCCAGCAACACAAACATTTGCTCGGAACCAGCTGCCAGGTTCTGGCTGTACGCCCAGCCTGTAACACAAGCAGACCCTTGCAGTGGGAAGAGTAACATAGCCACGGCTCGAGAGCCTAAGATATATGAAGTCAAATGCTCCAGGGTCGACAATACATTTCAGATTCCACACCATCACTTAAAAAGCCACAATATAAGCACAGAATAGTGAAGCCAAAGCAGGTCAGGGGGTGAGATATTCCTTCTTTAGTGATTCTAAAAATGAGCGCATACCTCAATAGAGGTGTCATCTGAGATGGACATCTCTGATTCTCATCAGAGAAGAAGTCATGCCCAAATTTCAATTAATCAAATATTGTGAAACCTAAGAAACACTTTACTTTAATTATATTTCATTCTAGCATCTGGAAAGTTTAAAATATTATGGAAGGTATCTCACACCCTCAAATACCAATCATGAATAAGTATGACTTGCGGAGAATGTGTTCTAAAAAATGATGGCCCTACAACAGCATCTCAAACAGGTACTTGCATTCCTAAGATATCTCGTTATAGAAAATTATGCTATAAAAAGAATCATAACAATGAGGAAAGGGGATTCAAGGCTAAAGAATTTCAGACTAGCTATAACAGTTAGCTTCCCCCACAGGGTTTTCGAAGTTCATAAGATCATAAGTGATCGGATTAGATTTAGGCCATTCGGCCCATCAAGTCTACTCCACCATTCCATCTATCACTCCATCCTAACCCCATTCTCCTGCCTTCTCCCCATAAGCTCTGACACCCGTACTAATTAATAATCAATCTATCTCTGCCTTAAATATATCCAATGACTTGGTCTCCATAGCCTTCTGTGGTGAAGAATTCCACAGATTTACCAGACTCCGACTAAAGAAAGTAAAGTCCCCAGATTGTGAATTAATTACTTTTACTTGTATTGTGGAAAGCTAAGGCATAAAAATGTTCAAACTACCACCTACATCTGCCCTAATATAAAAATCATCAAACTCAACTTTAAATTAATCCAATGAATCGGCATTAATAGCTAATTACAGAAAACAATTCCAAAGTTCTATTGCCTTCAGAAATGTTTCCTCATCTCACGCCTGAAAGGCCAGTTCTTATTTAAACACAATGCCATCCTTAGTGTGCAGAAATATTTCCTCTCTCTCAATTCAGTTAAATTCTTGAAACTTTTAAATCAAATTGCTCATCCCCTTTAACCCGTGGAGACCATCTATTATTCTGGTTAATCAATGCTATTCTTCTTCTAAGATGGACATATCTTTACAAAGGCATGTTGCTACAAGCAAATATAATTCGGTGTCAATATTCCAGCTCACAACATTTGTTTTAAAGTTATTTGGCAATGCAACAAATTCTGTACATGTTCATAATTGTATTGATTTATACAACAGGACCCCTGTGTTAGTATGTACCTGCACTACTTCAGTTTTCTCAATTTTAAAGAAATAATCTCTATTTTTGTCAGATTCAAAGCAAACTGTCCATACCCATAATAAATTTACCCGAGTAATCATTTGTATTTTATTCTTTAGCTATTCTTCAGTTAACTTGGGACAAAAACAGTCAATCTGAAGAAGGGTCACAACCCAAAACATCACCCATTCTTTTTCTCCAGAGATGCTGCCTAACCCGCTGAGTTACTCCAGCATTTTGTGTCTATATTTGGTGTAAACCAGCATCTGCAGTTCCTTCCTGCACATTTTTTCAAGTTAAACATGTGACTGTGAAACATTTTACACTTTTTTTGTTTTTATCATATTTAGCTGAAGGTCAACAGGGGAAAAGAAATCATTCACTAGAACAGATTACTGGAGCTCCATTCTGTCTCACAGAATAGTGAAGATATTGATTTGTGGTGACTGAATAAATGAAATTATACATTTATTACACGATATACTCAGACTTAAGTATTCTCTAGGAATTAAAGTCTTCTCTGATTCTAACCATTTATTTTTCCAAAGTTATAAATCAAGCTACCTTGGTTGTTATCCACAATCTTTTATTTATATACTCAATTTTTATGTTATAGTTGTTTTTAATAACCCACAATACTTATAGAAATAATAAGCCACAATAGACTTGGATTGACATTGATTACTGGTAGTCATGACTCCTGAGTGAGTGATGCTAGCCTTTCTTTGCACTCCAGGTAATTCCTAGCATTGAAAACAATGAAATAATTTGGAAAACAATGAAATGGTACTTTCTAAGCAAATACAGGTCTGTAAACAATCTTTAGGTAAATTGTAGAAACAAGGAACAGCAGATAGTGGTTTACACAAAAGGACACAAAGTGCTGGAGTAACTCAGCGGGTCAGGCGGCATCTCTGGAGAGCATGGATAGGTGACGTTTCAGGTCTGGGTCTGAAGAAGGGTCCCAACCCCAAACATCACCTGTCCATGTTCTCCAGAGATGCTGCCTGACCTGCTGAATTATTCCAGCATTTTGTATCCTTTTGAGTAATTTGTAATAGTTCTGGAAACCCAATTTCTAAAACAACAAACAACAATTATACTATAAAAGTGTACTAAACTCATCTTATTTTCAATCTGAGAAAACAAAAAAAGGTTACATGTGGAAGAAAGACAAGATTTGTTATTTCTATAAATAACACTTTCCAAAACATGAACAGCAAGCCGAGTAATTATTACTTTACCAAAGAAAACATTTTAATTTATTTTGCGGCTTGTTTATATCACATTCCTTAAGTTATTGGAACGAATCATAAAAACATAATTTTCCTCCTCCTGCTAAGTTGGGATGAAGTTTAACACTGACAGCCTTATACATACTCATTCCAGGGACATTTCCCCCCCGTCATACAAAGAGCAAAGCAAACAATAATTTAATGAAGGTAGACAAAAATGCTGGAGAAGCTAAGCGGGTGAGGCAGCATCTATGGAGCGAAGGAAATAGGCAACATTTCGGACCAAAACCCTTCTTCATACTGATGGGTTTCGGCCCGAAACGTTGCCTATTTCCTTCGCTCCATAGATGCTGCCTCACCCGCTGAGTTTCTCCAGCATTTTTATCTACCTTTGATTTTTCAGCATCTGCAGTTCCTTCTTAAACAATAATTTAATGAAGATGTCCTGAGGACAGTCCATATTACAGGCAAGGATGTGCTGAATGTCCTGAGGCTTATGCAGGTAGATAAATCTACAGGGCCTGATCAACATATCCAAGGACACTGTGGAAAGCTAGAGAAGGAATGACAGGAGCCCCGACTGATATATGAATCATCATGAGACACAGGTGAGAGGCTGGGAGACTGGAGGGTGGCTAAATTAGTGCATACAATTAGACCTAGAAGATAGACCTATGCCCCTCATAGTTTTATAAACCCCATCCTATAAAGGTCACCCTTCAGTCTCTGTCACTCCTGGGAAAGAGGTCCCAGCCTATCCAATTTCTCCTTATTACTCAAGCCTACCAGTCCAGACAACATTGTTGTGAATCTTTGCTGCATCCTATTGAGCTTGATCAGATCTTTCCTGTAACATGGCAACCAGACCAACTACACAAACTAAGCAGCAAGTTTCTCACTAAGCACCGTATCTCTAAGCTGAATGCTTCCAAACATCTTTCACAGCTTAAGCATTGTTGGAACTCCTTTCACTTTAGATTTGCACATTCTCTACCTCTTCAGCTCATATTTTCACCATTTTACTCTGTGCTTCAAAGCAGCTGATCAGGAATTATGACAGAAAGTGTTATTATCAAACCCTCTCCAAGACTATCTGCATCAAAGGACAGAGTCAATGCTAAAACGCTGGTGGTACGGTTGTGTTTGGAAATCAAGCAGGAGGCGTGAATCACCATGAATCCGTGTGTGGTGATGATTGTGTGAGACACAGTGAAGATCGGGCTGCCCAGTGCAGCAGTCTGTGGCCACGTGTTGTCCAAGAATAAAGTCATGGAACACTGCTAAACATCGCTGGTCCGAAAATCCAGCAACGTTCAGCGTTTCCATCAAAGGTTGGAAAAACTGGAGATAATACACACCCTTAACTTTTCTTTAATAGAATAAGTGTTAGGCATTGTTTGGTTCCACTGCTTTGTAGGCAGAAGATTCCATACAACCTTCTTGTGCCAAAGCCATTTTCTGCACAAAAGTACTTTTTCTCCAAAAACATTGTTTCAAAAATTCACTTGTGTTCTCTCTCAGAATTACTTCACTCATTTTCTATCCAAATTCCAGTTTTGGCTTGCATGTTGCTATCAAGGCTTGCACACTGCTATCAACTAAAGTCAAACACAATTCATCTGGATTGCTGTGGTGGGAGTGTGGGCTTTAGCAGCCCGGGGGCTTGGTATGTGTGGATTAGTTACTCAAGGCCACATCCTCCCATTCTGAGGCTCCCACTGTGCTACTGAACAACCAGAGCTGCCTTGACATTATCAGCTTTGTATTCAGAACCAAGTGAAATACAAGGATTTTTAAAAAATCTAACAAGTCAATATTAAGTGAAAATTTAACCTACTGCTCTCGTCCCCCCCCCCCCCCCTCCCACTGAGGATGTTGAATGATAGTCAACATAACAATAAATTATGTGGCTTAAAATGCAGGTAAAATAATGCAGTAACCCATGTTCTATTTACCACTGCATTGAGTAAATGAATCTTATAAGAGGGAATGGAATGGTAAAGAAAGGAAATAAGTTTGGGCTGAACACATTATAAACAGTCTACAAAAGCTTCACAGCTAAACGTCTTGGGCTGAATTGTTCTGAATTATTGTCACACCGCCCAGGACAGCCATTGGGAAGAAGGTAGTGAAAAAAACCACTCCACAGCACCATCAACTGGCTACTGTCCGCAACTACAACAAGGCTTCAGTTAATTCATCCTGTGCCCTATTTCCATTCCATGCACCTCTGGCAACAAAATAAGCGGTACTCTAGGAAACAAAGGAACTGTTGGAGTAACAGTGGTCTATCCAAATATCAGATACTAATGCAGGCATGCACTTTAACTCTAGTACATTTAGTAACAATTTATATATTTAATATAGGAGTAAGGTCACATTTTTTTGTATGCTAGAGCTGGCAGTACAGCAACATAAACACAACAGATCTGACCAGCTTTCAAAGGAAACAAAGAAAGCTTTGAATACAAAAAATCTGGTCAATGTAGAATAAAAAACATTTGATTCCACGGAAATGATGTCTTCTGTGAGCCTAAGCCAGGAGTAATTCTTTGAAATATTGTAACTTAGCGGTTTGAACCACCGCCATGCAGAAATCATATCATTCATACACTGATTCTAGGTGATATTCTGCACCTTAACAAGGTACCTTTCAAAATCCTGCCTCTGCAAACAATATACACTCACATATTAATAGCAAGCATGCAGAGTACAACAAAGGGTGGCCACTGTGACACAGCGGTAGAGTTGCTGCCTTACAGCGCTTGCAGAGCCAGAGACCCAGGTTCAATCCCGACTACGGGTGCTGTCTGTACGGAGTTTGTACGTTCTCCCCATGACCGCGTGGGTTTTCTCCGAGATCTTTGGTTTCCTCCCACACTCCAAAGATGTACCAAAATGTTTAATGTTTAATGTTTTATGTGTCATTCTTAACTGTCACTGTATGCCATGGTGTCACTTGTGGGCGGAGCACCAAGGCAAATTCCTTGTATGTGAATACTTGGCCAATAAACTTATTCATTCATGTACAGGTATGTAGGTTAATTGATTTGGTGTATGTGTAAATTGTTCCTAGTGTGTGTAGGATAATGTTAATGTGTGGGGATTGCTGGTCGGTGCGGACTCGGTGGGCCGAAGGACCTGTTTTCATGCCATATCTCTAAACTAAACTAAAACTAAATTAGAAATCACTACCGCATCCTACAACCAATCCTCACGTGAATAAAGTTGCAGCTATAATCGTACTTTCATGTCCTCAGGTCCCCCACAAAGCACAAAAGTTACTCCAAGTAGTTTGGCAAACAACAAAGAAATATTCATCAGTTAATTTGTTCTGGTGACAGCACAGTGGGACAGCGAGGCGGGCACTGGCTCACAGCACCAGAGACCCAGATTCACTCCTGGCCTTGAGTGCTACCTCTTTGTTGACCCTCGGATTATCCTCGATCGGACTTTGCTGGCTTTGTCTTGCACTAAACGTTATTCCCTTATCAAGTATCTATACAATGTAAATGGATCGATTGTAATCGTGTCTTGTGTTTCCGCTGAAATGTTTGAATGGCTTGTTGTGTTCTGGTGAAAAATCAACCTAAAATCCACCCTTTGTGGGAATTTGATGAACGAGGTTAGTTTTATAGCACTTACTGAACCATCACTTAGAAACTGAACGTTCTTCACACACACTTCTGGACACGATATGAAAGAGGAATTTCAACTCTCTTTCAACAATGTACAAAAATGCAAAGACCATTTTTACAAATGTTACAAAAAATCTAACTACAGTTACCAAAATGAAACTTTTTCGATGCTGCTGCCGACCGTTAAATACACCTTGGCATATTTGGTGCACTGCCAGAAGATTTACGCTTTCTCCCCCAGCCATGTTTTACTGTGACCTCTTTGCAGAGGGTGCAATTCCCTATCTAATATTGACCACACAGAAACTTGGGGCCACAACATTCGACAGCAACTCTCAATAGAGCACTATACATCACAGAACAGTGCCATACAGCTTACGTCAGCTGCTGCAATACTGCTTTTATGATCAAAAATGGAAAATGACAGGTGCTAGCTATATGGCTGAAGATGGCTTTAGCAGCCAATCACTATCACCAAGTCAAAACAAAATACGTCAGAATTACTCTATACATTTAGATGCAGAATTAATTAGTAAAAATCGATCAGCCTACATATAATTGTAGTCAGACAATGTACACACAAGTGTATGAAAAAGGGTACACATTGATAGTTAATGAATTGAAGCATTCGAAAAACTAACCCAAATAAATGCCATTGATCATAAGCAAGTTACTTTCAACTATCAATCTGAAACGTGAAACCTTGAAACTATCTGTGTGTTGGTTCCGACATCTCTTTCTATTCTTCTACTGAGTTTGATATTTATTCTTTGGTGAGGAGTTATATTCAGTACCATTAAAACACTAAACCCTTTGGTGTTCAGAATCAGCTACAACAACCTGATATTAATGACTGAAAGCTTCATTTAAAGAAAAATGACAATACAGTATTTTCAGGGTCTATGAAGGTGCCTCGATGGGGAGAGCAGCGGTGAAGCCACAGCATTTGGAATCAAAGTAGAATGACTCATTGCAAGCAGTCTTCATTGCAGTCAACCAAATACAATGCAACCTATGAGTCTATTACTCCACCTTTGGGCTGTACGCAGTACTCCAGCACACCGACCACTGCGTCACTTCCCCCCACGAAATAGTAGCGGACAGGAATTTTGGACTTGGCAAGACTGATAATCCCAATCATATCTACAGCATCTGACAACCACAAACTAACTCAGTCAAAACAAGAACAAATGTTTTTTCAATACTGAATACTATTCAGGAGATGATGCTGTTAGTCGTGGGTAGACACAAAATGCTGGAGGCAGCATCCCTGGAAGGAAGGAATGGGCGACATTTCGGGTCGAGACAGGGTCGTAGCTTGACATAGCTTGTCGCGAGTGGACGTAGCTCATCGTGTCGTAGTTTGTCGTACGTGTGGTCGTAGGTGGATGTCCTGTCGTGACGATTGGGTCGCCGGTTGTCGGTAGCTTGCTGCAGCTTGACGTCGATTAGGTGGCAGGTTGTCGTAGCTTGTCGTAGACATTGTCGTAGGGGGGTCCAGTCGCCGTTTTTTCGGTGACCTGCTACGACTATGACAGTCGCCGGCAGTCGCCAGAAAAATCACCTAAGTGGGACAGGCCCTTAAGGATCGTGGTTCGATCTAGATATACCACTTGCCATAAAAGATCAAGACTAGGGGCCCATGCAGCACACAACTTCAACATAAAACAAAGCAATAGGTCAGAACCGCAGATTGAAATATGTGTTCAAACATTTGCAATGGGTTTTGAAGTAATAAGCTTCTTGTACTTAACAACAAGAGCCATAAGCAAGAGGAGGGGTGACAGATGATATTCTAATGTGACGATGCTAGGTTCATTGGCGGCAACCCCCACCCCCTAGATAATCTCATTCAATCCCCTCCCTCATGAAACAATGACCATTAACATGGACTTTGCTCGGCAAGCAAGCTTTTAATTTTAGAAAAGTGATTTTATTGAAAATGTAATGTGCATGCACCCATACATCACTAAACACTGATGTAAGAGAATGATACAGTTAATTGACATAATTGACTAAAGTTGATTTGTAAAGCTAATCACACCAGATGCAAACACTTTACCATGAGCACATCCAGATGGATCTTCAGCTGATTCTCCACAATCATCCATGAAATTATACATCGAAGATTACATTTCTAAATGCCATTCAATGTTTTGAATTTAACATGGTCCAATTGTTTCTAGGCTCACTATATACATTTAAAATGGTGGCGTAGTGGTAGAGTTGCTGCCTTACAGCGCCAGAGACCTGGGTTCGATCCTGACTACACGTGCTGTCTGTACGGAGTTTGTACGTTCTTCCCGTGACCTGCGTGGGTTTTCTCCGAGATCTTCGGTTTCCTCTCACATTCCAAAGACGTACAGGTTTGTAGGTGAATTGGTTTTGGATAAATGTAAATTGTCCCTAGAGTGTGCTGGATCGCTGGTCAGTGTGGTGGGCCGAAGGGCCTCATTCTGCACTGTATCTCTAAACTAAACTACAATATGCATTGTATTTGCCTTTCCTTTGTCCAACACCATTCAATTTAAAAAGCCTTCTTGCACGTCAAACAAGCTGCAACTTTTCTTCACCCAACAGATAAAGTCTAACAAGATTTACTATACCAAGGGATCTTGGCAATTAAAGAAATGAAAACTCAACATACTTTTTGAAACACAGTCAAAATAATAGTAAAATAGATACTCTTGCAAAAGTTTTTAAAAAAATGCCGAGGCAAAACTAAGGTCACAATGTCCATGTAATTCTAAACAGTAAAAGTAAATTATCCCTACTCCATTGACAAGAGAAAAGGCACTGGATGCATTTCCAAAACAGGACCATTTGAACAACTCGGTTTAAGTGAATAAAGAGGAAGAAGATTGAACTTTATTGCCTTCCATCACGGTGAGGAATGTGGAATCCTCTGTGAAGGATGTTTTATGTGGCTGTGTGTCTTGTTGCTTTTCACTTAGTGTGGCTGTATGGTAACTCAAATGTCACTGTATCTTAATTGGTACATGTGACAATGAACTGACCTTGAAACCTTGAAAGTGATTACGGAAACCTAAACAATGACATTATAACCCCTCGAGCAGTTTGGTTTCTGATTCAGTGGCCTTTGAACAATGTTTACTTGTCTCTGTAGTTCGGAGACCTATAAAAACTGTTCAACTGGATATAAATAATTAACATTTTAAAATGGATTTAAAAAGTAACAAATGTACTTATAAACATGTGTAGCAAGGTAATGCGGATGCTGGTTTACAAGGTAGACACTAAATGCTGGAGTAACTCAGCAGAACAGGCAGCATCACTGGGGAGAAGGAATGGGTGACGTTTCTGAAGACCCTTCCTCAGACTGAGAGTCGGGGAGAGGGAGACGGAGATATGGAAGGGTAAGGGGTGAAAACTGGACATCAAAGGGGACGAAGTTCAAGGAGAATGTAGAAAATGTAGAATGTAGCATTGTTAGCGAGGGGATAGTGACAACGAAGCATACAAAGATAAAATTTAATCAAGAGGACAGTCAGACTGGTCGGAGAACTAGGATGGGAGTGAGATGGAGAAAGAGGGAAAGCAAGGGATACTTGAAGTTAGAGGTCAATATTCAAACCGCTGGGATGTAAGCTGCCCAAGTGAAATATGAGAACCTGTTCCTCCAATTTGTGCTGGGCCTCACTCTGACAGTGGAGGAGGCCCAGGACAGAAAGGACAGTATGGGAAAGGGAAGTGGAGTTGAAGTGTTTAGCAACCGGGAGATCAGGTAGGTTCAGGCGGACTGAGTGGAGGAGTTCAAACGAACGCCGAGCCTGTGCTTGGTCTCGCCGATATATTGGAGTCCACACCTGGATCAGCGGATACAGTAGATGAGGTTGGAGGAGGTGCAAATGAAGCGCAAGTTAACTTTTGGTGCTTGGAATAAAATTACATAATGTACATCAAGTAATTTCCTAAAAATTAGCCCCAGGACATAATTCCAGGTGGTCCTCAGTGCAGGGTCCTAGAACCGAGCATCTTCAGCTGTTGCACCAGTGATCTTCCTGCCATCATAAGGTCAGCAATTAGCTTATTTGCAATTGATTGCACAATCAATTCACAAAACTTGTAGAAACAAAGCAGTCCACACCTGCATGCACCTTGACTTCAACAACATTCAAACATGAACAGAAAGATACAAGGCATTGCAAATGCTAGAGCCTTGAGCAAGAACACAAAGTGCTGGAGGAACTCAGCGGGTCAAGCAGCATTGGGAAGGGCTGCTGGGGCTCTTGGATGGAGGTGGATGGGACCTAGAATTTCAGGCAATAACCAACTCCAACAAAAAAAACCAGCTCACCAACATCTTGTCATTGGCAATTTAAAACCGTTAATAAATGCTGGCGTAAGCAACACCCAGAACATGAAAATGAATTTTATATAAAAAGAGAAAGGAAGGCTATCCACCTGCATTCGCCTTTACAATCCATGGAAGCACCAGATTTAAAATAATACATTTCAGCTCCCAACTTTCAGCCATAGTTGGGACAGGGAAGCAGAGATAGAAGCTACATTTTAAACTTTCTAATATAAAAGTTCAAGAAATAGCCATACAGACCCTTGAGACTATATTACAATTCATAAAATCAGACTGATCAGATCTTGGCTCCAACTCTACTTTTCTGTTTGGTCTTCATTAGTGTAAACTCCCCCACATTTCAAAACCCTTTCAGACTCAGCCATGATTATATGCATTCTATAATAGCCTCCACAGATCTCTGGGGTACAGAAATCCAAATATTCACAACACTCTGAAGTAAGAAATTACTCTTCATCTTTGCCTTAAATGGGCAATCTCTATTCTAAAACCACAAGGCCGGTTCTAGATTTCTCCATGTGGACAAATATTATTTCACTAATTACCATACCCATGCCGTCAAAACCTGTGCAATTTAAAGAGAAGTTGCAGGATCCACTTTACATCTAATAAAGTAATCACTGTTTCAACTAAGTATTAATTTAGTGAATATCTCAATCGTGCATGGCATGGGCGAGCACTGGGTTAACTCTGGTCTGTGTACAGCAGTCTGGTTCATTCCCTGGCCCTCCAGTGTGTTCAGGGCCCTCCGTCAACCCTGTCGGAATGAGGCTGCTCTGTAGCTTAGGTTATGTGCAAATGAAACCTCCTTCACAACTTGTGAAGGGCAGCGGTAGAGTTGCTGCCTTACAGCACCAGAGACCCGGGTTCGATCCTGACCACGGGTGCAGTCTGTACGGAGTTTGTACATTCTCCCTGTGACCTGCATGGGTTTTCTATAGATACTACAGTTTCCTGCTGCTCATGTCGCGGGGTGACGGTTGCATGGTCATGAGTAGTCGCCCAAAGAGTCTCTTTTTCTGGTCGCCTCTGGATTTCAACACGTTAAAAAAATTTCGGCAACCTGTTGCGACTATGACGGGTGCCGGCATCGCCGAAAATAACCGCGTAAGTGGGACAGGCCCTTTCCAATTTCTTTAAGCAAAGACATTCCAATCTCACAACTCATTTTTCGGGAACTTCAGATTTGTTGTTGGAGTCAAATTGACTATGCATTCAGCAGGCCTAATATGTGTGTTCTCAGCATTTATGCTTCCTGATTGAAGGAGGTTTTTAAAAGGAACTGCATACCTGAAGCCCCAGCCATCAATAGCACTTCCAAAAACCACATTCCCTTGTTCTGGGGCGAAGTAGAGGTGCGAATCATCTGTTTCTTCCAGGCCAGCGCTCCAGTCATAAATCTGCCCACTAGTCTTCCAGTCTGAAGTAGGCTCTCGTGTGACATCCATCTCCGCTCTTGATTCCAATACTTTGGAAGTAAAAAGACTCCCAGTTATCGCATTTACCTAAAATATTCAGATATTATTGTCCAATGAAAGAAATTCATATTTTTACTTGGCAAATCATTTTAAAGAAAACAGAATATGCTGCTCACATTTTAAAAGATGTGTGTGATAGCACCACAAACTTCATTTGTTATTATTCTAAAGGCTTCAGACACAAACAACTGCAATATACATAATATTGAGCTCAAATCAAATATTTTTCTAATTTCTTCAGTTTGCAAGTGTTTTTATGAAAAAAGACATAGATCTCTTAGGGCGGCACAGTGGCGCAGCGGTAGAGTTGCTGTCTTACAGCGTCAGAGACCCGGGTTCGATCCTGACTACGGGTGCTGTCTGTATGGAGTTTGTACGTTCTACCTGTGACCATGTGGACTTTCTCCGGTTTCCTCCCACACTCCAAAGACGTACAGGTTTGTAGGTTAATTGGCTTTGGTAAAAATTTTGAATTGTCCCCAGTGTGTTGAATAGTGCTAGTATTGGGGTGATCACTGGTCCGTGTGGATTCGATGGGCTGAAGGGCCTGTTTTCGCGTTGTATCTCTAAAGCCTAAAGTGGACTAAAGGTCACTTTCCCGATCAATTCACTCCGCCATTCCCAAGACTCTTCCTCTAGCTTGCAATATTATATTGCTTTCCAGTAAGATTTTCCGTGACCCAAGTACAGGCTTTAGTCTATGGTACAGGAGATACAATAGCAAGAAGTCTGTCAGCAAATTACCAGTACAGCCCAACTCTGAACTCACTTTTTTTTTTCTTAGGAAATGAATCCTACAACAGTAATTCTAAACATCTGCTACCCTTAAATGAATGAATGCTTATAATATGCAAAGAAAAACGTTCTTTTCAATTTTATGTTATCTTTCCCTATTCCGCAAATTTATCTTCCGAGTATAATTAACTTGGACTTTCATCAGTAGCTTTAGAAATTTATGTCAAACAAGGTTCTTTTTGCAGATTCTCCCCATATGCCTATGAAATGCCAGTTTTATATTATATAATTTTACCAATCAACACTTTAAAAAAATTCCTTTTACAAAATGAGGACTGGAGAGGGATCATACTTGAACCAACCTTGTTGGCTCAAGCTGACAGCAAGGTTGCCTTAGCTTGATTCAAACACAGGGATGGAGCGGTGCCAGTATACTGGCTGACACTAACAACACATCACCTCGTTGGTCATTCATTTCTGCTTGTGATGCTTTGTACAAACTGGCCGCCACACATAATTAAAAATCCACAACAGCAATGCAAAAGTTACTCCATTAGGTAGGAGGAAATTCTCAGTCAAAATGGAGCAAAATACATGGCACAGTAATAATTTCAGCAACAATTCATTTTGTGTAAAGATCTAGATGGAAGCATTTGGGGGTCATAGAATTACTTCTTTGATTAAAGTTGCTAATTATCTTTCCAGCAATCATGGCAGCTAATTTACAGTCTTAACAGCACACAGGAGATACCCGGTTTAAATGGATTACAAATAACTTGCTGTTAAACAAGACTCTAAATTATTGTGCTGCTTAATGCAACATATTGCTCTATGATGAATTGGTTTCATAACCCATCAGTGCCAAATAATCAGCAAACTCATAATAGGTCACGTTAAGGTCCATATCCTGCATGGGTCAAAGGTGACTGTGGAAGCAGTGCAACCATAATTGCGTTGTCATCTGTAAGCCATCTGTTGAAATATTTCTTTAAATCTTCTTCCATCACTTAGAACGAGTAGAGAAATCAATGTATTATATCGCAGATGGGTTTCATTTTCAGTACTGTGTTTAATTTAATTAGTGCGAGATGATATGGAACATGCCCCAGGTTCCTCCTTAGACAGCTGAGACCAAGAGTCACTGGCAATTATCCTTGAATGATCATGAAAAATATTCAAATAAAACCCATTTGCAGGTACAATCATCTACAATACAAAATAATGTCCTTCGCTACAGTGAAAATAGTATTAATTCCTTCCTTCTGTTGCACTTGCTTGCTTTCTTAAATGTTTATTTTGCATATTGCTTGTTTAAAATAATGTTATCAGTTTATTTTTGTTACCCTTTGCCTTACTTTGAGCTTTACCTTTTAATTTCCATTATTTCTCCTTTTACTTAACAGCCAATCACCCCTTCCCCTGCTTTCTCGGTTCTGTCGCTTTAATTTGGAAGTCCTGGTTCAGTCCACAGATACCACCAAGTCATGTGTGGGAAGGAACTGCAGATACTGGTTTACACCGACGATAGACACAAAATGCTGGAGTAACTCAGCGGGACAGGCAGCATCCCTGGAGAGAAGGAATGGGTGATCTTTCTTCGGTGTGAACCAGCATTTGTAGTTCCTTCTTACACACTAAATTAACTTTTATTTCATTGAACCTTGCATGTTACATTCAGGTATATCGTCCCCTTTTCAGGTATATTTATCTACCTTCAGGTATATCCTCTCCTTTTTCTTAACAATTTACTATAGCGTGCATGTGCCTCAACCAATCAGACCTATTATTCTACTTGGATAGGAAGGGAGATGCTGATGACCGATACAAGCTGTGAATCTGGGCACCACATTATTCTGCTTCAGTTCTCCTGGTACCTCTTCACTCTTCACCTCACATTCCCAGCTTGCAAATCTCCTTGGTCGCAGATTGCCAAAGTAATTAAAAGTCCGCAGCACTAATGCCCGCACGGTGGCACAGCGGGTAGAACTGCTGCCTTACAGCGCCAGAGATCCGGGTTCGATCCTGACTACGGGTGTTGTCTGTACAGAGTTTGTACATTCTCCCCGTGACCTGCGTGGGTTTTTTCCCCGAGATATTCGGTTTCCTCCCGCACTCCAAAGACGTACAGGTTTGTAGGTTAATTGGCTTGGTGTAAATGTGAAATTGTCCCTAGTGTGTGTGTGTGTGTGTATAATAGTGTTAATGTGCAGGGATCGCTGGTTGGTGCGGACTCAGTGAGCTGAAGGACCCGTTTATACGCTGTATCTCTAAACCAAATTATAACAGATAAAACTTTCCCAGAAGGAACAAAAAAATGTTACCTTGAACAAGCAAAATGCTAAATATCCATTCTAATTTTATTTTTGGGGCACTTTTAAACATTTTCTGCTGAGTATATTGATATATAAAGATTTGGCCGCACCACCCCACCCGCGTTGGGGGACGGAGCCCAATGGGTCCCACTTGGTCTATTGACATATAAAGATTTATCTGCATCACAGTACAATGGCATGCATAGAAAAATACATCATCTATTTGAGCACTGACAAAATACACAGGAATTGTGCAGAATAACGTTTTAAATGAGCACAATAAGCCGATATTTCTTACCTGCTCCAGAATCTTCTGCAATTGAATATAAGCTTCAAGAGGAGTTAATTTTAGTTCAGTGATCAGCCGATCGATTTTGTTAATGACTAAAACTGGGCGAATGTTCTCCAACCAGGCCTGGCGCAACACTGCCTGAGTCTGAAAATGAAACAGCAAAAGTTCTCATTTCTATTCAGATTATCCACAGTAATCAAATTAAATTATTGTTGTTTCAGCATTAAAACAACACTGATGCATTCTAGATCATCTATTTAACCGGCAACATGTCTAAAAAATATTGGTAACAGTGCCCGTGCAAAACTAGCTTGGGGAAATAATTTCATACTGCAGTAATTAGAAAATCTCGTGAGGCTAATTTTCTCGACCAAATTTAATACCCCGTGTAGGCACCGACTCTCAATTTCATATTCAAATAGATGTTGCAAATTGTCAACGGTGAAAAAGTGCATATTCCCTGAGTTTACCTGAGGGCAGACACCTTCGACAACATCGACAACAACCACAGCACCATCACATACTCGCACAGCAGTGGATACTTCTGAGGAGAAATCCACGTGGCCGGGGGAATCGATCATATTGATGAGATATTCTTGATTATCTGTGAAATATAAGGCAACATGTACTATCTTCCACAAGCCATTTTTCTATTTATAACTGGAGTGCAATCATTCATTAATCTATCTTTTAAATCCTATAACTGCAAGTGGTGATGATCAGGCTCAAATGAATGGTGCCATTCATCAACAAAATTCCCAAAGGGACATATGTAACTTTTCATTCTTAATGAATTAAACTAATTAGGCATAAGAAGAGCCTTTCAGGGCGGCACAGTGGCGAAGTGGTAGAGTTGCTGCCTTACAGCACCAGAGTTCCGGGTTTGATACGCACGATGGGTGCTGTCCGTAAGGAGTTTGCACGTTCTCTCTATGACTGTGTGGGGTTTACCCCTTGGTGCTCCAGTTTCCTCCCACTCTCCAAAGACCCACAGGTTTGTAGGTTAATTGGCTTCTGTAAATTGCCACTAGTGTGTAGGATAGAACTAGTGAACGGGCATCACTGGTCAGCATGAACTCGGTGGGCCGAAGGGCCTGTTTCCACGCTGTATCTCTAAACTAAAAAAAAACTAAAAGAACTCCTCTGAAAATATTGTGATATTATAAAAATACCACAAAAATACTGTTAACTACTCATTTTTAGGATTTGGCAGCCCCCAGCAAGGCCAGTATTAGTTGCCCACCACAAACTGCCCTGGAGAAGTAGTGGTCAGCTCCAGCCCTGCTGGTGTGCAGTGCTGCTGGGCAGGGTGTTTCAGCATCTGGACCAGGTGACAGTGAAGGGCCAGTGATATATTTCCATGTCAGGGTGATGCATGATGTGGAGGGGGATGCGTGATGGTGTTCCCATTCAGTTGCTTCTTGGTGGTAAAGGCTGCAAGTTTGGAAAGTCAGAATAACCTGAGCATTCTTTTGAGAGTACACACAATAGCTGGTGAAGAGAATAATGTATTTATGATGAAGACAGACACAGAAAGCTGGAGTAACTCAGTGGGTCAGGCAACATCTCTGGGGAAAAGCTGGCTGACCCGTTGAGTTACTCCACCTTTCTGTATCTGTCTTCGGTTTAAACTAGCATCTGCAGTTCCTTCCTACACACAGTGTATTTAGAATGGTTCTCCCATATGCCACTAGTCTTCCACTTCAAAATCTATAAAGCTGATTATCGCTACAACATCTGGACATTTGTAAAGCCTTAAGTTTCAATTAAATGCTTTCCTGATTTCCTATTTAGTGGAAGCCACATTCCTGAATGAAGGGTTGCAATTAAGTAATCATGTTGGGATGTCAAGAAGGATTGTATTGTGGCAACCTTCCTATAGTCCTTCATTAGTAACTGCAAACAAAAGATAACCAAAATTGTGATTCCCTGGCATAGATTACCTGAAGATTTTTTTTTTTATAGAGCTAGCTTTCCCAACATTTGGGCACATTTGCCTTCATTGATCAGAACATTGAGTATCGGGATTGGGATGCCATGTTACAACCATACAAGTAGTTGGTGACACACACTTGGATATTGTGTGCAGTTCTGCTCACCCAGCTACAGGAAACAATGTCACTAACCTGGAGAGAGTGCATTAAAGATTCACAACAACGTTACCTGGACTGGAGTGATTGAGTTACCAGGAGAGGCTGGATAGGCTGGGGCTTTCATCCCTGGAACTAAGGAGGCCGTGGGGTGACATTATAGTGGTATATAGAATCATGAGTGTCATTGATAAGATGAATGGTCATAGTCCTTGTCTTAGGGTATGGAAGCATAAACCTAGAGATGTGATTAAAATGAAAGGGGAATGATTTCAAAGGGATCCGAGGGGCATCATTTAACATGGAGGGCAGTGGGAATATAGAACAAGCTGCCAAAGGAAGCTGCAGAGGCGGGTATGATTGCAATGTTTAAAATACATTTAGACAGGTACACTGGCAGGAAATGTTTACTGTAATATAGGCCAAACACAGGCAATTGGGACTAGGTAGACAAAAATGCTGGAGAAACTCAGCGGGTGAGGCAGTATCTATGGAGTGAAGGAAATACGCAACGTTTCGGGTCGAAACCCTAGCTCAGGTTATCAACTTGGTCGGCAAAGACAAGTTGAATCAAAGGGCTTGTTTCCGTGCTATGTAACTTTAAGATGCTGTGATAAAACCGACAACAGCCTCACTGAACTCATTCACTCCACAAAATGAAAGGGCATTCAGGCATCAACCATAAACAGGCCAGACTTGATAAGGAGAGCAAATGTCTTTCCCTGAAGAATATTATTGAACCAGTTGGGTTTCAATGACAATCTGATAGTATTATGGACATTATTAGAAAGGACCAATATGAAAAAAACATCCAGGTTACTAATTGAATTTGGATCGGAACTCAGATCTCTGCATTATTAATCTAAGTTTCCTGATTACTAATCTGCAATGCACACCATACTGTAAAGAAGACCTTTTAAACAACATAAGATTTTGAGAGAATATAAATGTAAAACGTTCACCTGGTTTGGGGATCAGGAACTAATTCAACAAAAGCAAGAGAAACTAATTTTGTGGTAATAAAAATAGAGTGATTGAAAAGACAGCTACACTTCATACGAGGAAAAAAAATCGATAAATAGTTGACATACAGGAACATACATGGCTATTGCAAGGGAGCAAAGCAATGTGATCTGTTTTTAATTGTTCTGGCAAACAGCAAATCAAACACAACATCTGTGTAGGAAAGAACTGCAGATACTGGTTTAAATCGAAGATAGACACAAAATGCTGGAGTACCTCAGCGGGACGGGCAGCATCTCTGGAGAGAAAGAATGGGTGACGTTTCGGGTTTGAAGAAGGGTCTCGACCCGAAACGTCACCCATTCCTTCTCTCCAGAGATGCTGCCTGTCTCGCTGAGTTACTCCAGCATTTTGTGTCTATCTTCGATGCAGATCCTGTTGTACATAATTCAATGATACTATTGTGTGCAATTCTACTAAATAATTTACCTGTATTGAAGTGCAATGATATAGAACTGGATTTCATTGTGATTCCTCTGATCTGCTCATCTTCTCGACTATCCATATATCGTAACTATAATGAGCAAGAATTACACATGATTAATATTTTCAATAGATTTATTCAATGAGTAATTTAAATCCTGTCCACAAGTTACTGCTGCAATTTTCACAAATCAATTGAGTTATTTTTTGCAACACCTAACTGTCAATCCATTTAATTGTCATGACTCAACAAGAATAATATTTTCAAAAATATATAAACAAATCGCAAGTGGAAAAACTTCAAGTATACACAAACCATAACATGGTATGTTATGATGTAGCACGATAACTGAAGAGTTTGTTGAGAAAATAAAGAAATGGGAAAGTAGATGAAAATTTTGAGACATTTTCAAGGAAAATAATTAGCCTCTAAAGTGGCCTCAGAACAAACTTAGTCCAACTTCCCATGGGAAATATGTTGTGTTGTTATAGAGCAGGTTGAGTCAATGGCCATGTATTGGCCAAAGCTCGACAGCAGCTTTTTGATTAGAAATACAATGATGCACAAAGCTGTATGTCCCTTGACAAAAACAACTAACATTGACTTCAAATACCTGAAACTATTATTCACAATAAATTATATTTTCGAAATGAGTTCTCATATATTCAGCTAATCTCCTTTGCCTGGAAAGCTGCACACCAAGGTAACTTAAGGACCTGTCCCACTTGGCGATTTTCTCGGCGAATGCCGGCATCATATCAGTGTCGCCAAAAGATTTTGAACATTTCAAAATCCAGCGGCGACAAAAAAAAAATGTTGCGACACTTGAAAAAACACAGCTCGTCATATGTCATCACGCCGCAAATTTTTCGGTAACCTGATACATCAGTCAATGATGCCGGCAGTTGCCAAGTGGGACAGGCCCTTAAAGAGATGGACAGGCAATTATGTTCCCAGCTTGTGTTGGTACTCCCCAAAAATGACAGCTTAGAAATCATCAAACATTTTTGTCTTTCCCATTACAAGAATGCACATTTCTTCCACTCACATACTCCTGCACAATGTAGCAAAAATGTTGACTTCATTGTTCATGACGTGTTTCATACATCCTTTCAGTTACCACTATCAGCACGTCGCTAGTATTCTAAAAGAGTGCATCATGTTTGATATTAAAACTACAAGTCAAGGCAGTGAACTGGTACCATAAAGCAACAACCAAGTTCCTGCAGCTGAGGACTGGTCAGTTTCTAGCAACACTAAATCTACAACAGGCCACAATCAAGATCAAATAGAACAAGTTAACCTCTAACTTTAGGGTGTGCACACCATACACAAGTAGCATTATTATACCTGAATACAAATTCTACACTGACATTTCACTGCTGTACTGTCTGTCAGAGGAGCTATTCATTGAAAACACATTAAATTAAGAACCTGGTGTACATAATAGATCTTGTGACGGTACTACAAGAAAGGCACACTCCAGAATCCTGGTCAATGTTTAATCCTGAACCAAAATCATTAAAGCAGACTGTCTAGCCATTCCCCATACCTGCTGCGTTCCCTATCTTACAACAGGGCTGGTGTTTCATTCCCAGTCATCTAACTGGAAAGTGAAAGTTGCTATATAAAAGTTGTTATATACAAATCGAAGGTAGACAAAAAAGCTGGAGAAGATCTGCGGGTGAGGCAGCATCCAAGGAGCAAAGGAATAGGCGACGTTTCGGGTCAAGACCCAAAGATTATTTGTAAAAATCTCACTTAAATATCTATCCGCTTACCTTTCCTGCAAGTCGATTAGAAATGATCCCATTGCTAGCAATAAGGCTGTCAGCTAAGGTAGTTTTACCTATAAATGATAACAATACA